>JPSZ01000020.1:0-101955 GCA_002161795.1 Curvularia sp. IFB-Z10 | reverse complement strand
CTTGGCTTTACAACGAACTAACTCTTATAGGTATAGCTAGAATATTCGCTGAGTAATAATCCTTTAAAAACTAGAACTTTTTCGAGTTGGCGTTTTTTTTGTCACCCCACTGTAATATAACTAAATACTTAGTTAAATAGTTAAAATACCTAGATAGTAAAAATATATAGGAACTAGAGACGAACCTTACAAACTGCCGCCAACGCTTAGCCTAGTATTACTAACGGCCTTAGCGAACCTAGGATCGCCCTCTAAGAAAGTAGGCATAAAGGCACCCTAATCTAAGGCAGAAGTACTAGGCATCAGACTACCTTCTAGAGTGGACACCTCGCGGTTTGCCTACTCTATCGCCTCTAACGCCTTAATATCCTCTACGTATTAGCCTAACTTATCTACCTACTTTTATTTATAACGCTTTAGAATTTTTTTCTGCTTACGAAGACGATCCTTCTTCGCACGCGCCGCTATTAAAGCATTAAGAGTAGCGGACTTAGCAGTATTAGCCTTAGCCTCCTGCCGCTCTAGCCGCGCTAGCTCTTAATCTAGCTTTTCGAAATTTAGAACTAGGATCTCCACTAGCACACACGACTTCACCCTGTTATAAAAACAATTTCTACACTCCTTCTTTAATAAAGATATGCGACACTCTAGATTCTTCTTTGCGCAATACTAGCAAGACACTATTACAACCTCTCTAATTTAATTAATATAATTCCTAATAGAATAATAATAGATAGTAGTTCTAGAAACTATTAGTGCGCTAATTTATAAGGATATAAAGTAAGGAAGGGGGGGATAGTGTTATAAACCTAAGAAGAGGGAATTTGCAGAAGTTAAGGAAAGAAGCCTTAAACCCTAATTTCTTAAGACCCTAATATAGGCTACCCTATATTAACTAATAACGTGTGTTCTATATAGCTTAGCAGAACGCTACTATAGAATAAGTTACGTATATTCTATAAAGTACTACACGTTCTATAAAGTACTACGCGTAGAATAATATAAAACATTATAGAATAATATAAACTACTAAGTATATAGTAATAAGTAATAAACCCTTATAGCTTATTATGTTTAACTTTAGATATTTAATTAAGCAGTTACCTTCTAGCCACTCATTAGTAACGCACTTCTAATTAGTGACTACTCGTTCACAGCACCCTGTCTCTCATCCGCGAAAACCAACAGCTTGACCTGTCTTAGCTACTTAGGTAGTTATCCCAGGATCTTATTAAGTAATTTTATTAGAAAAGAGTTATAGATAATTAACTAATAGTAAAGATAATTAATTCTAAAATAGAATAATAAAGTATTAATCTTATTAAGTAATAACTGTTAGAGATATAAGCTACTCAGCTAATCTCTAGCAGAATCTAGGTGATCAATACCTCACCTGGAATCTATCTAGATCACTATACCCTAGCGATCCCTACGCTCTTACAACTAGAGTAACACGACTGTATCACTAGTGTAAGAAATAGATATAGATTACGCGTGTACTACGTAATCTATAGCTATTAGCTAAGTATAAATACAAGTAGGATAGTCAAGTAGGTAGAGACAAGAGCGAGTGCGAATACAATCAAGCTAGATCAAGTGAGATCAATTCATCCTTCTTCTTTGATTAATCTACTCCTCTCCTAGAATCCTTCGATCAGGCTGCCTCTAAGTCTACTGCGGACAAGTAGAAGGCAGAGACCTCTACCTCTGAGTCGATAGTAGAACAAGCAGCCACCCCATATATCAACAATAACTTATAAGAAAGTATAATTTAAGTTAACTATAATAAAAGTAAATAATAAAATCTATTTATCCTTATATTCTTATTACTTCTTATCTTGCTATTACTAATAGTCGTCTCTACTTCTAATAGCTGCCATTATATATCTGCCCTGCTATCACTAATAGTGTGGCTTAGCGTGACGGCAGTCACGTGACCATTGCGGGGCGGGGCCCGTCATCTCCCGTCCTCATCCCAAGTGGTTCCTCCAACCACTTGTGGTCATCCCTAGGGAGGAGATCCTTCCTGCTGTTACTTGTAACACCTCTAGCTCTTATACTCTTAACACCCTCTAGCCCTTATACTAACCCTTCTATAGCAGCTAGTAGTTACCTCTCCTTTCTTATCCCCTATCTCTCACTACCTAAAGCGGTTTATCTAGTTCTGACTTAAAGTACTACTATTTCTCAAAGTCAGCAGTAGCTAAACCTTAGCGCTAGCCCTTAGCTACCCTAATCCCTGCTAGCGCAAAAATAAACGAGAATTGCGAACTTTAAAACTATTACGGAGGTGCCTCACAAAAGTTTTGTCCCACGCTAATCTCGGCGCTTCGGCATAACTCTTCTTGGCGTAACTCCCACCTTTGAGCTGAGTAACTGTACGATTTGTCTGTATCTATCGTTACAATGTCTCCTAATACTGATACTTACACCCGCACCTTGATTGTGGCGTTGAAGTCACCTTCTGTTGGCAAGTCTACATCACAGATCTCTGAGCTCACTGGTGTTCATCCTCGTACGGTCAATCGTATCTATAGTAGAGCTATTGAGGCTAGTTTCGAGCCAAACGTTCTCCCTCTTAAGATCCTCCCAGAGCACGTACAAGATGCCCCTCGCTCTAGCCGACCTTCAAAGCAGACGGACAAGGTGAAGGAGCAAATAATCCAACAAGTACGACGTGATAGATACGGACGAGAGAAGAGCTGCGCTGACGTTGCTGGTGCCCTCAGTCTTCAAGGAGTCAACATATCACGCACTACAGTCTGGAGAGTATTAAGAGAAGCAGGATACAGAAAGACCAAGCCAACGAGGAAGCCTGGACTGACACAGGAGATAAGGAGTGCTCGTCTTAAGTGGGCGCTTGATCATAAGGACTGGACATTAGAAGACTGGAAGAATGTCATCTAGACAGACGAGACGTCTGTCGTACTCAACCACCGGCGTGGCGGCTACAGAATCTAGAGAAAAGCAGACGAGAGAGTAGTCAAGAGCTGTATCCGTGAGAGGTGGAAGGGGTACTCGGAGTTTATGTTCTAGGGCTGTTTCTCGTATGACAAAAAGGGTCCATGCCATGTCTATCAGCCAGAGACAAACGTGGAGAAAAAAGACGCTGCTTGGAAGATTGAGCAGCTCAACGCTGAGCTCGAGCCTCTCCAGCGAGAGGAGTGGGAGTTGTCTACATCTATGAGAAGGACAGGGCTACGTAATAAGCCTGGCAGGAAGCCTCAATGGAGATGGACAGAGGAGACAGGCAAGCTAGTGCGTTCGTCTAAAGGTGGTATAGACTGGTGGAGATATCAGAGCTGCGTTCTAATCCCAAAGCTGATTCCTTTCGCCAAAGAGTGCCTCCAAGACAGGCCTCAGACCGTAGTTATGGAGGATAAGGCACCTAGGCACGCCCACCAGTATCAGAACGTTGTCTATAGTCTATCTAACGTCGAGAGGCTACTTTGGCCTGGCAACTCTCCAGACTGTAACTGTATTGAGCCATGCTGGTTCTACATGAAGAGAGAGACTACGAAGAAAGGAGCTCCACAGTTAAGAGCTGAGGCGACTAGAATCTGGCTAAATTGCTGGAGAGATCTCCCACAAGCTAAGATCCAAGCTTGGATTGAGCGTATTCTTATACATATTCCAAAGATAATTGAGCTACAAGGTGGCAATGAGTATATAGAGGGGAGAGATAGGCGTTGTGTAGGGGAGCGGCCATATTTCGGCTAAATTATTCTTGGCAGGACAAAACTTTTGTGAGGCACCTCCGTACTAGCATATTTAATACCTCTCCTAATACTACTTCTTATATCTCTAAATTTCTATATAGCATTTCTATATATCTCTTACACCTCTACTATAAGTTGCATAGATTATTAAGTATAGGAAGAGCAAACGTTTGCACTCTAAAGTTTTAAACGTTTGCACTCGATGGTTCGTGCCTTGCTTCTGCCATTTGGTGCAAATTCAAACGTTTGGACTCCAAACGTTCGTGTAATAGAGTGAGTGCGTCTATACACCAGAAGTGTAGTTGTTAACAAGGATAACGAGGCTTACCGCTCAACGAGCCCCACCACCCAGCGAATCACCCAACGAGCCACCCACCAAAATAGCTCTCTAGCTTCAACACGTGATGATATTCTAGTGCAAAAGCAAAGAAAGGGCCCCACTTTTCTTGCGTAATCGTGTGAGAGTCATTGTTAAGATAAGAACTAAAATTGTCTAAGTTTAGGCATTCCATCGCTTTGCAACTCCCGTCTTTGGGCGATAGCATTGCAGCCACTCTCTCAACGCCTTTTTAAACAGTTCTCGACTTTTGAGTCCATCAGGAACAACAGAGACACCCGTTGTCTTGAAATCAAAGCAATGCGCCGCATCTTTCAGCACCATACCGAACAGCTTATCTTTTCCGGTACTCACTCCGCATTTGGGGATGTCTTGTGTCATTTCAATCCTTGGTGCAACAGGCAGGTCAGAAGCGGGCGAATTAAGGCGCCAAGGATCGAACTCTCCATTAGACCAGTAAGTATTTGATGGGCGAATAGACCACCCGCCAAGGACTTTGTTGGTATTTTTGGTGTTAGGCAGCTCTGGGAAGAGAGGAGCGGTCGCGTTAGGGAACTGGAGATGACATATGTCGCGCTGATGCTTGAGCGAATTGTACTTGGAAACGAGTTGATGAGGGCCTATGTTGGCGGCTTGGAAGAATCCTGTACTGGGTTAGAATTGGTTGAGAGTTTTGAGGGAACAGCTTTGAGACATACCCCATTCAGTGCAGTATTGCCATGCCCAGCTAATCGTTGAAGGGTCCTTGAACGCACCATCCAGGATGCAATTTCCACCTGTTTTGTTCGCGTGACCCGAGCACTCTAGCCCGAAATAATCATTGACAATGGTCACAAAACTGGGGTACGTGGACCACCTATCTACTACCCACTTGGCGCCCTTACTCGGCGCCCATCCCTCCTTTGGTGCCGTCTTTCCAGTTTCAAGATCAGTTTCGATCCAGTCACAGAAGCGGCGGAGTCCATAAGTATTACCCTCCATGCCATATGACTGCCATCTGGCGGTTATAAGAGTAAGTGCGTCGGCAAATCCAGCATTCGAGCTGTTAGCAACCCCAAGACCCAGGAATTGTTCTTTCAGTTTAGCAGTAGCATGCTTGTCTTTGTCCATAACCCCGTCTATGTATCTGACTGCAGCCTGGATATCCCGTGTACAATTTCCAAAACCCTTTGCGTTCATTCCTTGCCATACTGGGTCGAAATAATACGACTGGTCGACTCTAGCCTCGACTGGAGCTGACGCAGCCCACGAAGCGTAGATAGTGTCAGGATACATGTTGCGCATGAACGCTGCCCTCATTCCAGGATAAGAACCACCAACAAAGATCCATGGTGTTTGATCGGGAGTGAGCGTTGCGTTAATCTCTTTTCTGCTAAACTGCTTCGCGAAGCGGTCAACATCCGCAAGTGCTTGCTCTGACGTTAAGAACCTAAAAGCCTCTGCTGGTGTGTCGATCGATATATTTACAGGTGACGAATCGCCATAGAATCGATGCTCCCATACAATACCGATACCATTGAATTCATCAACCATTTGCTTGAAGAAGCTAGTTTCGTTGCGGAGCGAGAACTGAGAGCTTGTATTGGCGTTGGCTTCACCCACATCATAGATGAACACGGGGCTGCCCAGTTTGTAGCTTTTCGTATTGACCCAGTATCTGTTGCGAAATTTGCCGGCGCCCGACCCGAAGTGATCCAGTGGGAGCTCAATATACTCAGGATCGATAGGTCCAGGGTCTGCAGCCAGGGAAGCAAAGGCGTCTCCACCTGATGCGGACTTGACAGGTCTGGACGACGCAATCTTAGCAGAAGACTCTTCAACAGGTGTACCATCCGGATTAAGGCCCATCTGGGCAAGTAAATTCCACTCGTTTTGAATGGCTCCATTCAAAGCATTGGCGTTCTGCAGTAGCGCGAGAGTGAGCGCGGTTATCAATGTCGAAGATCGCATGTCGGCAAGAGGGGTTCTCGAATGAAGGAAAATTAATATCGCGAGCAAGCTTACGAGGGAAATTTGGAGAATAATCGAGCCTCGCCAACTAGGCCAGATTTTTGGATGTCACGGTAAGCAAAGTAGACTCCAGGAAAAGGTGCGGTTTACAACCACACAGTATATATGCACAGCAAAAAAACACCGCCAGACTCAACCAACTTTTTGGCTAAAGTCTGCACATCCTTGCCACTGACCCGTGAACATAGCTCGTATGTCGACGTGATTCGCTGTGTCAATCTCAAAGTGTTGAGATTCGCCATGACCCAAATTACGCAGCTTCGCATCCGAGGCTAAGATGGCAAAAGACAACGGTGATCAGCCAGAAGTAGAAGGAGACACGGATCGTAGCCAAGTGTGGTGGAGCAAAGCTTATCGGCGTTGGTTGCGAATGGCAGGTCTTTACCAAGCCGCTTGAGACCTTCCTTCTTAAGCCTAGCAGTGCAACGCAACTTAGACCGAGGTCGATGTGCACGTACCTGATGCGACCAACCAGAAGATTACGTAACGTACAAATAAAGACGAGGTAAAGATCAAATAACAGGGGTATCTCTCTCATCTTTTATACATATCTGATCGACCCATAGCGCATCAGTTTACTATGACTTGGAAAATACGGCAAGCCACGCTTCAGCCTGCTAAGAACTGGCAGGATAAAAAATACTGTACAGTTAAAATGACTACCTGGACGAAATAGTACAAACTCCCGGCTTTACGCCAGGTCAGAACCATGTTTTGCATCATTCTTAAAAAGAACCAAGGCCTATTCACAATCTCTAAAGGAACAATAGTTAGCAGATATTTATTTACTTGTTAGAAAAAGGTTAAGCTAAAGTGTCTAAGCGCGTTGTCTAAGCGCCGTTTGGGCGCTGCACAGATTCCAGGTGCTCAGGGTCACACCCGGATTCTGTGGATTATCCGAGATCCCATCGAGGAGCTACTCCAAGGGCGTCTAGCCCGTTACATGCACCACTATATTAAGCTTTAATAGCACAGCCTATAGGTTATATAGGACTAAACCAGCGCCTCTAAAGCTAGCTTAGATATTCTCCTTTATAATAGACTACTCAAAAGCAGCCTTAAAGGCTAGTAAGGGCTTCGGCCTTTCTAAGATGCATTTTATGATAGAATTCTGGAATTAATTCAATCTAACGATTACAGTTCACCTATTTCCACAACAAAAATCAACAAAACCTCAAACCTCCTCCTCTACCTCCGACTCCTCCCCTTCGTTCTCCTCCTCCTTCTCCTAAAAGCCTATCTTTAACTGAACAAAATAAAGAATCGCCCCTATCTAAGCTCTACTCTCCTTACTCTAGAGATAGGTGTTAATTACTGCTCAAAGAAATGTTAATTTCTAACGTTTTTTAGTTAATTCCCAGCGCGTTCTTAATTAGGCTGGCCCTAGGCTGGTCCTATTAGGGTAATACTAGTCCTAACTTGGTAATTCCTGGTTATCTAATTCTTAGCGTAAAATCCTGCGCACGGACCAGAGTTTACTCAATTCCCGTTGGGAATTGTCTATCCTGATAATCTTAGAGCTGTCGTCCAAACGCGGTGTTTGTAGGACTATTTCTCCTCTAGGCTAGCAGGTTCTAACAGGGGTCTGTGCAGCGTTAATGTCGCACGGTTAGGTGCGGGTGTTGTAGACAGAATAGTTAGAAGAGAGTGTATGTTACATTATTTGTAGCATCCTAGCTCAGCTTATACAGAGATTATTGCACGGCGTTATTAGTAATAAGGTTTATGTTCCTGACAGCGCTTGGCCTGCGACAGTTAATGATGCTGTCAATCGTTCTGTCAAGGTCGTCAAACAGTCTTTCAGCAATACCCCCCTGTTCATTCACCAGCTTGGAAGTCTTATTAGAAACTGGAAGGCTGAAGTAAAAGTAAGCTTAAATAAGATCGTCTCCCTAGGCTTTGGAGCTCGTTCGAACGTGGGAGCGTGTATGTCGGGAGCGCCGTAGCGTGGAGAAGGAGACCCTTGCAGATTGGCCCGAGATGGCGGGACACACTAGGTTCCTTAAAATAAATGAGGCTGGCTAGACGGTCTGGACGTTCACTAGCGGGGATCGAGCAAGGGTAATGTGTCGCACGGTTGGGTGCGGTTATTGTGCATAGAATTTAGAAGAGAGTGTAAATAGAGAAGGAAGCATAAGAGGGAGTGTTCGGGAAGATGGATGTTGTTGCTGATACATTACCCAAGCTTGCAAAGAAGGTAGCTTTACGGTAAGAGCCAGAGAGCGAGGATGCGAAATGTCGCAATTGGTGTCGGCTCGGTTCGTATTGCCGTCTTTGCTGTTCAGCGGTTGCAGATAAGACTACTGCACCGCAGCAGTAGCGTTCTATCTGATATTACACTCAAGAACAGTACGTGAAACAAAAGAAGTTGTGAATCTCCGCGTCGAAATGGATCTAGCGAACTAATTTTGGTCAAAGCATCACCTTAGCCTTACGGGATCAATTGAGCCTGTACCTCTCGCACATCATTCCTCCAGAAAAGAACGAGCGCAATCACTGTAAAGATTACAACGACAGTCGCGTACAAGAACATGCAAACAACCAAAAGGTAGAATGGCCCCTTTCCAATCTTCGTCACCGTCATGTCCCAGCGCCAACGTTGTTCAATGGAAGGGGTCGGCGCGTATACACCCGCCACAAGCGCCAGGAAAGTTTCGCTAAAGGCAAGTTCCATCGCGTCCATAACAGTCGATTGAGTTAGCAACACGGACATTGCAGCTTTCTCAAACAACTCGTAGCTACCAAAGCCCGCTTGCAATGGTGCTTTGATAATGGCTGCGGTACTAGGAGCCGCTAGTGTTGTGTTAAAGGCGAGGATGTCACCATCTACGAGCGAATACATGACGTCGTAGATTGTGGAATTGCAAGAAAGCGCAAATCCCACACGACCACCACCGACTTTCACGACAACGCCCTGGGGTACCTGTGGATCTTTCAAGTCGATAAGGCCATCAAGATCGATACTGTCTACCACGGCTGCAATCTCATAACTGAAAGGGTTCAGCTGAGATGCGATTGAAACCTTTCGCGAAGAGTCGTTCCGAGAGTCAAAGAACGTTGTGTTCCAGCCTTTGAGACGCTCTAAGCCATTTGTCGGTATTTCATTCAAGTCGCCGTAGAAGCTGTCGGAGCAACGATATGGTATTGAAGGATCCGTGGTGTTGTAAATTCCACAGTTCGTAGTAATGGCAGCACACTTAGTCACGATAGAGGTTGTGGTGGCGATATAGTCGAGCCCAATTCTTTCCGTATCCTGGTTTACCAGCTGCGGCACTTTACTGATTTTTTGGATATCATCGTCTTCTGCTGCTGACCATGGATTGAAATAGAGAATGTGCTGTTCACCGGTGATGTCATCGATGTGCGTGATGAGCTGCGTATTCCCGAATGCGCCTGCATCGTACGCAGTTCCTAGAGCTTCAAAATCCACCTCGTTGTAGTGGTCTGTCTGATTCAGTAAACCTGTGGCGAGCACTTGGTATGCTGATCGAGCGTTTGAGAGCGTCCAAGGGTTGGTTGACCCATTGATTGAGCAGGGAGGGGGAACCGTTTCATCGTAGATGTCGATGACCGTTTCGTTGGGCGCACACAAATCTTCATTAATCCTGAAACTGCCAAAAGAATCGGGATCTTCAAAGCCAGGATCTGCAGAGTTCACATCGTAAACCCGCTGTACCGTTGAAGCAAGGGTTGCTTGCAATACTTTATCTGATACTGTCAGCTCCGTATTGAGTCCTCAGAGAGCATAGCTACCTCCGGCTAATAGGAGAGTACTGTTCCACCGATTAGCCAGTTGAGAATCTAATATACCTAGAACAAATGCGTACGTAAGAACCACGGATATCAAAGCCCCAATGCCAGCAATCCTCGTCGCCTTCGCAATCTTTGCGTTCCGAGCACGCCATAATCGAATCACAGTCCAGTTGAGGAGAAACCTTCGATCGCCTTGTAGAAGCTTTATTACGTCTTGATCCATAGGTTCGTGTCGATTTGCTAGCTCGAGCGCTACAAGAAATGAGAAGAGCAGCAGAAAGGGAGCAGCAGCGAATTGGGCAACGTTGGATGCAAACGAACTAGTAAGCGAGACCCTGTTCATCAACACCTTTGTCGTAAGGAACAAGTCATTCTTGGCGCGAACAGGAAGGTTCACGTTCTCTTCAGGCGGATTTTGTATCGTCCAAGCCGGGATCGTGACGAAAAGACACAACAACGTTGCTATGAAAACCAAAGGAAAGAACACTGTTACGAAGGCAAGAGCGATTTGTAAAAGCCTCCAAAAGGAGTGCATTCTCGCCGGTTGCGTTTCAGACACTTCGTCACTGGAAACCTTGCTGCGTGGAATGGCCATTGCTCTCAGTGAGTGATATCTCTGTTATTATCATAGCATATTAGTGGGTAAATCCAACTCTACTCCGAAGTGGACTCACTTAGACTCGTAGCCTTGTTGTTTGGTATATTACTCGAAAGGAAGTCGGACAACACTTGGGCTCTTGGAGAGTTTTAGTTTATTAAGATCCATAGCTTGTCTTAGACCCCGTTTAGTTGCAAAAGTAAAGAAGAGGCATCGCTGAAATACTTTTTCTAGTTGGCTCACTGCAAAATCGAACCGTGGTTGCCATCTCGGCGATCCATGCAGTGTGTCCATCAACCAAGTTACTTGGTTGACATCAGGGCGCTAGAGCACTACAGTGGGCCGGGCTAAATTAGCTGGAACTTTAAGCACCGACGCGCGACACTGGCCAATCACCCCAAGACAATCTGCTTTCGTGAAAGCAATCGGTCCAGAGGGTCCAGAGTTGCTTGGGACCATAGTGTTAACCAAGTAATTTACTTGGTTGATGGACATAATGAATCCATGGTACTGCGATTCATAGACAAACTAGAGAGCCACACCAATCTACCGTTCACCATCGTCACCATCGTACAATACTTCCTCACACTGAGGATAACCGCAAAAAGTCGTCTTAGACCCATATACACATTGGGGCTGATAGGTACGAATGTTGACATGGCCTGCGTTCAAGGTGGTGGGCAGACAAGCTACTGATATTGTTTTCTTATTCTAAGCGCTGGTATGCCATCCTTCAAAAGGGATGGTACCAATGTGGCGTGCGCTAGTGGGCCTCGATCTTTGGTCGGCGCCGGCCAATGTCTAGATGCCGCACCCTATCTCCGCTACATTCCTTAACGCATGAGATTGTTAAGGTCTTCTTACGCACGGCTAGAAGCTATTAGCCTATGCACCTCTTTACTGTGGATGGTAAGTAGCCATGCTATCTTAATATCTACGACGCCTAACACACCTTACTGCCTTGCTGTCATCGCTCGAGCCCGAATTTCTTTCTGTCTTCACTAATCGACGCCACTGGGATTGACAGAACGTACTCAACCATTTCATGTCTACTCCTAATACCCGTTCAATCCTCGTCTTCGAACAGTAAGCTTCTGCTAGAGGAAGATGGCACTCGACGGATCTATTGTCGCATCTATTGTAACGGGCATTGCTGCCTTAATTGCCGCGCTGGCAACTGCTTGGATGTCCGGATGGAACGAACATCGAACTCAAGCTCGTGCGAACAAGAAGGCGCTGGCTCGATACTCAGTGCCCCTCATCATCGCAGCATGGGACCTGTCCAACTGGTTCTTTGACATTCTAGATGAAGACAACTATAGCCCAAAGCGTTGCGCAGCCTATGGTGACGGGTGGAGCAGTGAGTTTACTTCTTATTTGATCGGCTCATACTTTGCTGGCGTCCATATTATTCGCGAAATGACACACTTCTTCGCACACATTAGGGGCAAGGAGGCTGAGAATCTGAAAAAGACCCTCTGGAAGATACAAGACGAGTTCATCTCTATGGACTACGAAGGACGCGAAAGCTGGGAGATGCGTTGGTTTGAAGGCGACATACTAGCTGCTCAAGAACACCTTACTGAAGTGGTTGAACATAGTAGTGCCGAAAACACCCAAGAGCTGCGAGTAATTGGGTGGACAGAATTCCAGAAGAAGTACGAACCAGCTTCCGAATCAAAGGACTCGCCAAACTTGCACAACCTCTTTAGCTGGTACGAGGACGAATTTCAGCGAATTGTCTACCGTCGTTTCCGAAGCTTGTATACCAACAAGTGGCCAACACATACCAATCCCCAAGCTTACGAAACCATAAAAAAGAATATCGAAAACCAAGAAGAAGGACAGAAGACAGAGTTAGAAAGGGAAATACTGCGCGAGGCTCGGAGTAACAAAGTGGTCAATGACTTAAACAAGATGGCCTTGGAGGAGAGTCCCGAGCAGGAGCAGAAGCGCAAGAAACTAGAGAAAGAAGAAGAATCTATCATGAAAGAGCAACAGCAGTACCCACAATTCAGTGTCATAGTACCTGACCATCGAGTACGGCGCCTTCAGCATCTGCTGATGGACCTCGTAGAAGCGCTGGATGCCTTCACTACTGTGAAACTCAATCGACCAGTGCGCAGGTGCACGATGCTTGCGGAAAATCGAGTTCCACTTGGACTGAGTAATCCACTGGATCTTACGCCTGGGTACCGCATTCCTTGTGACTGTAGTTCTCGCGACTGCAATCCAAAACAAGAGGATTTCCTAGACCGAAAACTTTCAACAACGAAGTCTACAAATCGCCCAGCGGGGCGAGAACCATCGAAGCCATCACGAGATCACCTGATTGAGTCGAGGGTATCCCCAGCAAGGACGCGTGTAGTTGACGCGGAGAGAGACATCAGTTAGTAACAAAAAAAATGGGTTTTGCTAGCTTCATCAACGTTATACCTTTAATATTGTTATCAGCGAAAGCTACTTTGCACTACTTAAACTAGAATAAGAATGTGTTCTGACCTATACCCGTTCCGCTAATTCCAATCTCCCCAGTTCCCTTCGTTGCTGAAAGCTGCACACTAGGCTACTTATTAACTACAGCTAAGAGCTACTACTACTTTACGCCTATTGATTAACTTAGAGATTAACTTATAAACATAAGCCTAGATTACGCTGGTAGTATATATATATACAAGTCAACTCTAGATATCAGGCTTTTAAATACTGAAGTTAGTTATATTGAATTAAAAGAATCCAATTAGATTATACTTAATATAAGTTTTCAATTCATTATAGCTATAATTTAAGCTTTTAGAACTATATCATCATTTGATAAATAAACCTTACCTACTAGCTGTATTAAAGTATCTGTCTATAGCTATAACAAAGATATCTACTGTTATTAAAAGGGTTAAAAGATAGATAGTAAAGAGGTATATAAACTAATAGCTTGTAGCTACACATAAGAAGATCTTAATGAACTTATACGCCAAGGAATATAGTAGAGATAGACCTGATAATTAGTATCTGTATAGTACCAGCCAAGGCTTAGCAGTCTGTTAGTGAGCTGTATGAGACCTTTTTTAGTTTACCAGAAAATGCAATAACTACGTTAACAGTACATGCAGAGACAGCGAGTAGCTAAAGGAGTCGAAAATAGTAAGTGCATCCTATGCTAACTTGTCACAGTTTGTTCTAGCACTGATGTTAGTCAACATTAAATGCCTAGGCTAGAATGGATTGGCAACGTTATGCAAGCAGCAGCATCAGTTGTGGCGAGTCTCTAGCCACTGTAATGTAGCGTCAACCAGCGGATCAAGCCAAGCAGAGGCCACCGCATCTGTTAATCCGCGGATTAAGCTAAGCAAAAGCAACAGGCAGAAGGCTAAGCTAAAAACTAATTATTTGCCACGAAAAAGCTTTGAATTACTGGTTAACGTTGCTATGCTAAGAACATCTATGTTTGTAACCTGTTGTTGAGTTTGTTGTGTTGAGGAGCGTCTGTAGTGTCTCGCTGCGCAGTGATAGACGTTAGAACTTCGTGAGGAGGAATTAATCCTATAGAGGAGAGATGTCGCTGCCCCTAGGGTTCCTATAGGGTTTACAAAAGAGGACAGAAGCATCCTATTCTAGCACCGAAGGTTTCGCTATAATTATTGAATTCGCTAATTTTAACACATGGCGCGGTTGAGTGAAGGACGATCGTAAGCTAGTAGGGTTGTTCTTTTCAGCTCATCCTACAATAGTTAGCGGTCAGCTAACTCTACTAATAACTAGCAGAACGCCACCAAGCCATCGCGAAGTGACGACGTACTTGGTAAACTAGTAGTCTAGGAATTGTCTAAGTTGATGATCGCTCTGCAGTCGCAGCGGCAGTTGCCGGGTCAGCCTTAGATCTCAAGTACTTGGGGTTGTTGTGCTGCGGCCCTAATATGTCAGCACAAAAGTGTCTGTAGCGATCGCCTTTTGCTACTAATAGCGGGGTGCATAGCTGACCCGCAGCCGCCGCATTCTTGTCACTTTAAACCATTATTGAAAAGTACTCTCGTGTGCCTCATAGATCACGTGCTCAAACAAGAGGGAATTCGGATACTAAGGCGACTATAAGCTGGTGTTAAATGGGCGCTTGTGGCTGTGTGATTAGTAGTCAGCGTCGCTGCCGCACTCTCCACGTGCAACGCGGGGCTGATTGCCAGACTGGAGTAAAGCCTGAGTCATGCTCAAAGAGCCAAGTGGCTTAAGCAAATGGCTAACAGGACTCAGTCGCTAGTTAGACAGTCTTCGCTATTTCTAGCTATGAGGCCTATGGTCTGTGAAACTAGAACTAATCACGTAAGGTTTACTTCAAATGTGACAGGGGTGAGTGTAGGATAACAGTTCACACGGCGTCCGCAAACTCGAAGCCGATTGTGCAAGCGAGTATATACAAGAGCGAAACCAGTGTACCCCTCATTGGTATTACGCAGACTAGAAGCCAATTTTGCAACGAGTGTATCAAGCAAGACCACTGTAGCTGATCTTAGGAAAAATGCTTAGGCAAAGCCTAAGCCTATTACACTGTGCCTGCAGACATAAGAGATGTAATACTAGATGAACTTAGTAAATAGTGCTTACGAGCGCGATAACATTCATCAATTGTACGGATACTACTATTAATTCGCTACTGTGCAAATTTCCACCAATTGAAGTTGAAAAGGCTGCCGCTACCGCTCCCGGTGAACCGTAAGTACAAATCTTGAATGCCCGTAGCGCCGCTAACAGGGCAGGTGACTGTAGCCCAGGTCTGCCAACCGCCCGTTCCAGAAACAGTACATGTGCCGACAAGGGTACTAGTCGTACTGCCCAGACGCAGCTCAATCTTGCCACCACTGGCCGCCGACGCGACTCTTGCACTGAAGGACTTGGCTCCGGTGCCAAATGAGACGCCCTTGACTTTGATGTAATCTCCATTGTTGATGGACGTTACATCAATTCCGCCTTCGCTGCAAACTTCGGTTTCTACGCCCGACTCCCAGGCGATCATTTCAGCCTCCTGTTGCATATAGGGGTTTACGGTACCAATTTGGGGCGGGCCGCTCTTTGTCATTGTAAGAGTAGGGATAGTACCGTCGGCATTGTATACGAAGCGTTCTACGCATACCGATCGTGTGTAGCCGCTTCCCCCAGGAAGGGCACCATTGTGGTAGAAAAAGTATGAATTACCTTTGAAATCCACAACGCCAGGATGGTTTGTGAAGCTCGCACCTGCTGTTGCCATGACTAGTCCGCGATAGGTCCAGGGGCCAGTAGGACTAGTGCTGGTGGAGTAACGAATATCCTCGGAGCAGCAGTTGGCTGCGTAAACCATGTAGTAAAGTCCGCCGCGCTTGTAGAACCATGGTCCTTCCTCATATGCAGTGGCCCTTGTGCCCTTAGTCCGAGGGCCAAATCCAGCAGTCGTGAGCTGAACTTTGTTGACACTTCCGCTGTAGGATATCATGTCTTGGTTTAGTTTTACATAGGAGAGACCCGGATTTCCCCAGTACAGGTACGCCTGGCCATTGTCGTCTATGAAGACAGTCGGATCGATCTCGTTGTTATCAACCAATGGCTTGCCGATCGCGTCACGGTATGGTCCAGTGATGTTGTCGGCAACGCCTACGCCAATAGCCATGCTTCCAGTGGTGCGCCGCATTGGGGCGTAGAAGTAAAACTTTCCGTTGCGTTGGATAATCTGCCCAGCCCATGCGTTTGCATTAGTCCAGCTGAATGTTTTCAAACTCATTGGCGACCCGTGATCCTGCCAATTTGCCATGTCCGCCGTCGAATAGAGGTGCCAGTCCTTCATGTTGAACGTTGTAGATCTGTCTTCGTCATGGCCAGTAACAACATAGACACGATCATTGTAGACAAGAGGTGCTGGGTCCGTAGTGTAGATCGTTTGGACGATAGGATTGTCGGCTCTCACTACCCCAACCCTGTTGAGTAGTGTTCCGAAATACAGCACAGTGGGAAGCAAGGCAGCAAGGCCCCCAAATAAGGTCCTAGGATTTGAAGCTACCATAACGCGACGGTAAGTAGAGTGGCGATAGTATTGTAAATCGAATTGGTACGTTGAACCAAAAGGGGATTGACTATAAAGGATCGAACACAATATACTCACACCTTGTTGTTCTATATATAGGGCGGAATTTGATTACCTACTACTCTAGATAGTTCCTCCGTCGTAATATGAGATCAGCGCACTAGTCATATTTGCACATTCTCCAGATTAAGCAATGCATCGTTTCTTCCGCTCGCAGGGTTCCTCTTGCGTCACTTGACAGTTTGAACGCTGATGGCCGTTTCCAAGAGGTGCGAAGGATGTTTTTAGATGAAGCATTTTGATGACACTTGGGGTTGTTATTGTGGTAGACGTGGAATACAAATATGCCATAGTTTTCCCGGCGGGGGCCACGCTCCGGAGGTAGTCGTGGGTGCCAGCGTTTCAGGTATAGTTACAATACGAACCCCGCAAATCTCGCATGGACATTGGAGATTGCACCCCAGTCATAGCTTCGATGTTCTGATACATAGTTAAGAATAAATAATCCACAAATCATAATTTGCGGATAGAGATGAAGAGTACTCCGTATATACAACACTCTCCTGTGTAGGGCAAAGCAAAGGCGTCCCTCGTTATTATCTGTAGTTATCTGTGGTAAGACGGGGTTTTGACTTCTGTAAGCGATGATAGAACATTATCTGGACAAGGAGAGACAAGGCCTCTAGCATTACGTCTAGGTAGGTAGTCTGTTTCCTATTTAGGTAATAATTTGATATTTTTTATTTTACATATAACGTATTTTAGAAGCGAGTAAGCCATACAAGTAAGTAAGCCACCTTACTAAACCTGCGCACCTCTATAAGCGCGTAGCTCTACTATATTATAATATTATAAATATACATTATTATAGTACATTAAGTAGTATCTAGAGTATCTTTCTTGCATGTGCGCGAGTTATGGCAAGCCTCTCTGCACCTACTATAGCGCGCCAAAGCCTAGCGGCTAACACCTAATTGTTCTCCTCCTTAACGCTCTTTATAAGCAATCTGCTAATCTACCTTACGCTACGCAGGTAGATCCTCTCTAGCTCACTTGTTAAGCACTCCTTGCTTCTGTATCCGCTTTTTTTTACGCTGCCTACGCGTCGTTGCTGCCTTATTAGCTCTCTTAAGGCTGGTAATCCGCTCGCGCATTAGCTCAGCTAAGAGCATTACTGTGCGCTATTACCTTGTGCACGCGCGGCCTCGCAACACCTATATCTCCTATACTCTACATCTCTTAACTACAGTGAAAATTAATTGGGCAACTAACTTCTCCTCGAAAGTTTTTAGTCAGTAGGATGTTTCTCTTTCTTGTGGATAGCTAGGAACGAGAAGTGTGCAATTGCACCCGGGCCAGACGATAGCACAATGGATCAATCGGTGCGGAATCAGCAACGCGAATCATTTCTTGAGGCCGATGATATATTCATGAGCGGTAAAATGTATGCTCTAAGGCCTGGTTCATGACGTTGCGATCTCGTTGGTTCGTTTTTGGACTAAGCTAACGCAGTAATCTTGGTAGAGTTTCTTTGATACCATTCCCACTAACACAGGGTTAAACCTACGCCTTAAGCGCCAGAGAGTTAGCCTCCTTGTATTATTCATGCTTGGTGCCATCATAATCATAGTTAGTCTTGCTCGCTTCATCGCCATGATGATAGTAGCAAACAATATTTCCATTTGTAGGTTGTTTATCCGTCGCTGCAGATTAGGTGCTAATGTTAGAAAAAATTCTCGTTATAACTGTGCTCACCATACCAATCATCATACTTTCCATGATCTGTCTACGACCTCTCCTGTTCAGGGTTTACTCGATAGCTGCGAGTAGTCAGCATCATTCCCCCTTCTCACTTAGCAAAGACAAGACTTCCCGCCCGCAGCCTTCTAAGGGAAACCATAGCCTGGGAACGTTATGGAAGAAACGCCAAGGCAGTCTTAGGGACATGTCTGGTAGTGAGGTAGAGCTAACTCTACAAGAGACAGGTACAATTTGCTGAGTTGAAGGATTCAGCATTACAGATGCAAAGGAATCTACTACGCTAGGGGAAGTAAGCTCCAGCGTATTAGCAGAGCCTTAATGTACTGTAGAGCAGGACGGTAAATTGATATAGAGCGCTTGTTACTTGGCAAAAAATAAGGGGAGAAGGCACATAATAAGTGATAAGAAAACACTCTTGGCATCATTATTGAGAAGTGGGCAGGTACATATATAGAGTGCTAGCATAGCGTATAGAATATTCATAGGAACATTAGCAGATAGAAAGTCTAGATAGAATATTGCCTAAGTTATATGATACTTTTCTCTTATGTGGATACAACAATTTAAGAAGGTCAACAGATCGTGTATAGCACCTGTTTAGTAGAGATCATTACTTCCATATCATGCATGTCAACCAAGCCTAAACTACTTGTTGAACTCTCTTGTTCATACATCTTGCATCACAATATAAGTGTGCTTATACATCTTACACTGCGGATCTCACCAAAATCTGCTGTGTATGAGGCATTTTTTGCATCTCGAGATCGGTCATCTTGTCAATCACCAAGTTTGACGTCTCCAGTGATTGCTCGAATAATTTCTTAACATTGATACACACTCAAGTCTATGAAGACTTCTTGCAGAAGCCTCTTGGTCATCATTTTAGTTGTCATGGAAGAGCGCATGCGCCTGTCGCAGTAGCCTTGAAGTGTCTTGGATATACTCATGCCCTTTGCTCAACCCTTTTTCGGGATGAGTATAGTGCCCGAACGCGTGCGGCATCTCCATATAACATTTCTGAATTACACGGCTCCCGCTCTTTGCCAGCAATTTTCCGTACTGATGTGCTTCATCTCGACATATATCGAACTCGGCTGTTATAATGTATGTGGGTGGCAGTCGATCAAACGACTTGGCGAGCATTGGTGAAGCTATCCAATCATCACACACAGCTTTTCAGATACCTAGTTCGTATTGGCGGGCTAGGTTAATTGCAGAAAAGGTGCTGGAGACTTACCAGTAGAAACCCAATGATCCAAAAACCATCGCTCTCTTCTCAGGCCTCCCCAAGGTGCATCTTTGTATAGCACTGTACTGGGATAAAGCTTGGCAACTTCTGATTGTAAGGGCTCTTCAGCAATGAGCCATCTAAAGTCAGTTGAAGGCACAACTAATAATGCCAATTTGAGTTCTAGTCCTGAATCACGTGCCAAATGTGAAAGAACTGCTGACATCTGACCACCTACCTAGAGACCACCAATCGAGAGGCTAGTGGGATCAATGTTCAAATCCGAAGCATGAGATACGATCCATTGAAGTGCATCCCAAGATTCATATATAGCTGTGGGAAAAACAAATTCTGGGGCGAGGCGGTAATCCACATCGACAATCACGATGCCGGCGTTGTTGCATACACTTCTGCACCAGGCAGCTTCACTGTTAAGACCACCCAGAACCCATCCGCCTGGCTCAATATCAGGAAGGTGAATCTTAAGTAATGTCATCTCTTATTCCCATGATGGTTTAGATGTACGGGAAAGGGACCCTGTCCTTTTGGCGTATACACACGAATTTTGATATAACCGGCAGGTCGGTTAACCGGAATCTCAATCACGTTCTCCTTGAACACAGGAGGGCCAATTTGCTTTCAGCAAATGAATCATTCAAGGTATAGCACCATGCTTACCTGACCATGTTAGGTACGTGAAGCTGTATGCCAGAGGTTTTTGGCGGACTTCTTCAATCGGTACTTCTTCGGCTTGACGGTGGCGTCCGCCATATGCGTTCCAGATGTGAGCCCATTCCGGATCAAGTCTCGCAAGCCATTCTGCCGGAATTTGACAAGGCTTGCTTGAGTCCTCCACTGATACCGACGGTATCTGTACGGTCATGTTTCTTGATATTGTATTCCTCGGTAGTCAAATTGAACGTGCAGTTCTAAAGGGGATAACCTTTGTAACAAAACTCTCAAGAGGCGATAGTTTGGTAGCATCGCCAGCTGTTTCTGCTACGCCATTTTGACGGGTTGAACATGCTTGCCACTCCAGATCAGACCATTACTCGCGCATCAGATCTGATAGGAATGCCAAGCCGGGGGCCGTGCTCTCCTATCAGCACGTCGGACCAAGGATGAGGGACCACGGAGCTAGGAGCTCTTTCCAGCTGGAACCCTACTAAAACGATCTGGAAGCCAGAGTTACGCACGGTGGATCATAGAAGATACAAAAGTCGATGCACCAAGTCTATGCTAGTGCGGAAAGATGGACGGAAAACTCAACGGAAAGATGAACGGGCCCCAGGCCCCACTAGTAGTGTATTGTGGGGTGACCAACGTGCACAGCTTAGCCATCACGAAATCTCGTTTTGCACTTTTAGAGGATTCAACCCCTGCGCATGTTTGGTAATACTTTACGGCCAAATTGGCGTGGTGTAGTAGCAGGGGTAGGCATTCAAAGTTGTGGTGGAGGTTGGTGTTAGTAGGGTAGAGGAGCTAAGCGATGCGAAACTTTTGACGAGTAGCTGTACTGACTCCCCTTTACTACCTTTGTATTACTTACTAGGATACTAAATGTTATTCTAGCTTTACTAGGATACTAAATTCTATTCTAGCTTTACTACGATATGAAACTTGTATTCTAACTGTACTAGGGCATAAGATAAATCCAGGCATAAGGTACACAGACACGGTAGCCTAACCTTGTGTAATAGTAGAGTTGTGTTTGGCGCACAGTTACATTCGGTGCAGTTACGTTCAGTGCAGTCATATTCGGCGCAGTTACGTTCGGCGCAGTTACGTTCGGCGCACAGCTACGATTGGCGCGTAGTTAAGCCTAGGCAATTTCGCGCAGTACCTATAAATCTGCGGCCTTCCACTCTTCAAGCCTACATCACTCTTAACTTGATCCTCAACACAGTTCCTACTCTTCTACAAGACGTTACCAATTATACCAATCACGATGCAGTTTACTAGCGCGATTATGCTATTGATAGCAGCCAGCTTAGTTACTGCAAGTCCTATTGATAGTAAGGCTTATTCTTATATATACATTATCCCTCAGCTAATAAATAACTGTTAGATAACGCTACGCCAAAAGAACTAAAACTAGATGCTCGTGGAGGAGCGCCTAGCGGAAGTAAGTAGACTTTAACATAAAAGATTTAGAGACGTATTCTAGTACTAGACTAACAGCGACAATAGGCCCTTGTACTAGTGACTCACAGTGCGCTGGTTTGTGCTGCCCTTCCACTAAACATTGCTACACCAATGACTCACTCGGAGTCATCTCCTGCTTTGGATGAATATTGCTATTTCTCTACAGCAATAAGACCTGTGTAATTCTGTAGGCAGAGAAGGCAGTTAAACAAGTGCGCATTCACCTATGCATTATGCCAAGAAGAGCTATGGTCTCTTGGAAAAAAATAGTCGGATAGCGCATTCCACCCTTAACTATCTATCGGGTAGTGAGTAGTAGCAGACAGGGTTAAAATCAAAATCAAAATTCGATGCAACTTTCTCTAATACACACCTCGCGCGTATCTAATCAACTACTTCTTCTATTGCTATATTATATATATGTATATATATATACATGGTTAGCGTAAGTAATTTTAATAAAGTATACTATACTTAGAGTTTATAGTGTTATAGAGC
This sequence comes from Curvularia sp. IFB-Z10, assembly GCA_002161795.1. NCBI lineage: Eukaryota > Fungi > Ascomycota > Dothideomycetes > Pleosporales > Pleosporaceae > Curvularia > Curvularia sp. IFB-Z10. The sequence continues at coordinate 79,860 of JPSZ01000020.1, read as the reverse complement.
AATGATCACCTCTAGCTGCACAGGTGTTTGGTGGTAGTTGTTAGACTACTGTCTTCTTGTTCTCGAGGGCCTTCAGCTTAAGATCTAGAACTCAATATACTTAGAGATAGGCTGCTAATTTTCCACCCTTACTAACAATAAATCCTGAATCTTCCCATCTTTGCAGCGCGCGTTGGCATTTACCCCACCAAGACTTGATACCCCCCAAACCAAACCAATGGCTTACAGTTCTTCCCCAATATGTTTGCTCCCACCTATCATGAATTGGTTTTGGTAGATAGTGTTTTTGCGTAATGGCTCCGAATCAGTTTCTTCCAGACTTCTGCGGCATTTTCAGACGATTCAATCGACGCGGTGTTTTCGTTGCGAATGTTCTCAAATAGTTGTGTCAGCCAGTCCACCTGCAACTTGATGAAGTGCGGTCCATTGGCAAGCGAATTTGGTACCTGTGGTGCATGCAGGAACAGGGCGTTTGGAAACCCGGGCACTATCATACCTAGATGCGTGCCGATTCCGTCGGTCCATTTGTCTTGAAGTTTAAAGCCTTCTTTGCTGTGAAAATTCATTTGAAGATGCTACCCGTAAGGTTGTCGTAGCCTGTTGCTACAACAACCGCGTCAAAGTCCCAGAGTTTACTAGCATCTTCGTTTCCCGTAATAATTCCCTCAGAGTTCAATTCTTTGATAGATGTCTTCTTAATGTCAATTAATGTTACGTTGGGTAGGTTCATTGGTTCGTAGTAGTCCTGCTCTAGACTGGGCCGCTTTGCACCCAGCCAGTACGGCTGCTTTTTCGGGGCCAAGATATCTTTTTTGGCAGGATCACTTATTCGTTCTCTTACTTTCTGCGCCTAAAACTTGTATGCACAAGCGTTTGCAGCCTTGTCTATTGCGATATCCCAAAATTTAGAAGTTGAGATGACAAAACCGCCTTGTTTCCAAAGCCATTAATAAAGACGTTGCCGTTCGTCCTCACTTGCATCTTGCTAGTAACATAGATTCTTGTTGGAAGGGTATCCATCTTCTGTATTTTGCTTTGCGAAGTTCAGAATCGCGTCATAATAGCTTTTCTGATGATCAGAGTCGCTGGTGAGTATAGTTTTCTGATTCACGGGAAAATGCGTCGAAGGTGTACGGATGAATACTGAAAGTTCGCAGCTTTCCTTGGCCTGCTCTTGTACAGTCTGCAGTCCAGACGCCCCTGCCCAATAACACCAATCTTCTTGCCTCGTGTGTCGAAGTCTTTAGGCTAGAAATCCGGATGGCTGATCTGCCTTTTTAAATTGGAATTTCTTGGTTAGTCGGGAATATATAGCTCACAAGACGCTCTAACTGCAAAGACTGCGTAAGTAGATGTGGCCATAAACCTTTGAGTCTTGAAGCTCTAAGTCTTTTTCTCCACATTGTGTTTGACTTCCTCAACTCTTGCGTAGAAACAGGGGTCTTTTCGACGGTCGAGCTCCTTGTCCATGTAGTCAATGTACCTTCGGAGCTCATGATGGTCAGGATAGCGCTCCGAGATGTCGAAATCTTCCAAGACTTCTGGCAGGCACAATTGGTATGCAAGTGTTTTGGTATCAACCCGAGCTCCTGGGTAATGATTGATTCTCCAGACCTGTAGAAGCTTCTAGGACTTTCACCTTGTAGCCCATCAGTCGTAGTTTGTGGAGAGTGTAACAGCCACTGAATCCAGGCCCGACAACGATTATCGGCGCCGATCCCAGTTGTAGTAGCGTCAAAAGGCTGTGCAGACATCTTATAGGATGATAGTTCTTGAATTTACGTTAGAAGAGAGGGAAGTTTGCGACGACTTATAGCTATGCAAGGACTTAATATTATATACATACGAGTCTTAGTAACATAATACAAACCGAGAGCACCAATATTGTGACCTTTGGACTACCTAAGTACGTGATCTGCTACCAAGCTAGATTTCAATTCATTGTTCCGGCTCATCCGGCCTTTCCCTGCACTGGAAGCGTAATATCCACTTCTGAATGTAGAGTTTTCGCTTACCAAGCTATATCCTGCACTAGTAAAACGCCTACTCTGCTCGGCTAAAACTATTAATTACTTGTCTTGCAGAAACTGTTATGGCACAGCAAAGCCTTACTCCATAGGGCATAGCGCATTGGCTCATTCCCTGTACTTAGCTTAGCCTATGGGCTCCTCTACTCATCATCATCATTGTACCACTACTGTCTTTGACTGCTTGTCTCTTTTGGCGGGTTCCCTGCCCGTGACATAGTAGCGGTAATGAACTAACAGGAGAAACTAAAGCTGCATGACGATTGGAGGAAGATAATCAAGAGGTTAGGCAGAATTCATCTAGATGAATAGATGCAGCTCATCGTACTTCTCCCTCGAAATTCAGCTCAACGTGCATATCAGCCCAACGTGCATTTCAGCTCAACGTGCATTTCAGCTCAACGTACAGTCTAGCTTACCAAGACTAGAAGCGGGGTACAGTGCCTCGCTACCTTGTGCACGCCCGGCTGCGCAACTACTATTAAACGTGTGTATGTTGTGTTGGACTACAACATCTACTGGTGAACTGAAGCCTATTGGTGTACGATAGCTAAGGGGTTGAAAGATCGTGAAGTCAACAATAAGAAAGCTTAGCTATTATAGTGGAGCTTAGATAAGTGTCAAAGTAGCACATAGCTGCTAGCAACTCTATCTACCATCACACCAGCTCTCTATAGTATCTTGCTAGAGACTACTCTAGCACACGGAATAGGGTTTACGTATCTATCTTTAGCTAGATGTTAGAAGCTCTTCTACTAGATAGTGTAAAACATATATATTTTATAATGATATTGAATCATTATTATTACATTTATTGATTAAATATAGCTTCTTTATACTTGAACTAAGAAATAATCTCACAAACATCTTTCAATGTTAGACCCGCCTGCCTTCGTGTAGACTAAGGTAGACTAATGTACGTAGCCTCACCTTATGTAACATTAAAATATGCTAGGGCTAGCATATCTATTATCGAACAAAAACAGAGCATCTGAACAAGATTGACTATTAAGTATTATTAACGTCCGAGAATACACATGCGATCTAAATATCTAGACCCTATGCTTAAGATATAACTACGCATCCACCAAAATCTACTGCATGTTATAGCACAGCTATGTCTTGCCCTATAGGGCATAGCGCCTTGGCTTATTCCTTGTACTTAGCTCAGCATTGTGGCTGCTCTACTCCATCATCATTGTAGTATACTGTTTAACATCTTGTCTCTTTTTGGTGGGCTCCGCGCCGTGACACAGCATATTTCAGCGCTCATTCATTCATCAAAGGGGCTCTTACAAGCCCCTGTGCAGAAGCGATAACCATCTGAATACGAGGTCACATCTTCGAAATCGATACTTTGAGGTCCTAAGTTTTCTACATTATTAAACTTTCTAAGGTGAAAGAGTAAAACATCACTCTCTCTATTGCTACCAAGATACGGAAAATCTGCGCGACTTTGCGCTTGATACTAAAATATGTGTACTAGAACAAAAAGAAAGTATTACTGTGTTTGGGTTAAACAGCAGTATCCACAAAAATCATCTATTTCACCGCAGGGTGTGCTTCCAGCCAAGCCGCAGCATGTTCTCTTAGAAACTCCCGCACTTCGTCATGGTCCTCATACTGTTCGATGAGCGCCATCTCCGCGTTGTCGCCAGGGATGTCTTTGAGCGCTGCAGTGATGGGCCACTCAGGGATCCACACTTCGCTGTCTTTCTTGTGCTGCCACCCGTACACACCGTTTTTCTGTTCATAGTTGAATGCCTCTAGGGGCTTGGGCTTGTACCAGTGATCCTCATCTTCTACTTCTTTAGACATATCTACCCGCCACCTGACAGACGGATGCATCCATTCGTTGGTCTGGCCAAGGTCCCGTAAGGGCGTGTGTGCTTCTATCGATCTGTCGTCACAGGCACCTGGTGTACGATCCTGCGGTCCCGAGATGAATTTGTATATGTGACCGTAGCTGTCTTGGGCGCGGAAGGTGGCCCAGTGGCCGAAGCGCAAGCATGGGGCTCCCACAGAACTAATGTAGCGTGCACGGACAATCTTCTCCTGGGGCGCTACTTTCTCGTTGGAGTACAAGAAGGACCCGAGCCATTTGCCAGTCTCATTGATGGCGGTAGCCGCTTTCTCCACCATGCTAGGTTCTTCTTTCTCGCGCGCCGATTGTATGATGTCATGTTCTACCGTTGTTTGTAGGTAGTTGATGAGTGTGTCGTTAGTGAAGTCATCAAAGGCGAGGTACGGTCGGCACTGCTCAACCATCCATGCGAAGGTAATGTTTGCCAGTCCTGTTGTACAGTTGTCAGAGATTATGTGATATCCGAATGGAGAGTTTGGCTCGAGGAAAGAAGTGACCACAATTAAAGTGTGTATTGCTCAGAACGCAGTTGGACTCACCTTCAAAATCCGTCTTTGCTTTATCTGTACCGCCACCGACATTGATATGAACGCCTTTGGAATAAGTCAGCGCATCTGATCACACACTTGCTTGCTCGCTTGCTCGCTTACCGGTGAACCAGACTTGTACCAAGTCTTGCTTGTTTGTCATTGCCCGTTTGAAATCTTTATCGATTCGTCTCCGGTGTTCAGCCAGCTCTGGCCAATCCACCTCGTCCTTTTCTAGTGTCTTATTTTCGGCTTCGATGATCTCGTTTTTTGGGATGTAGTACAGTGTTGGTAAGAATGGCTGTCGACGGTCGTCCAGTGCTAAGGCATGAAAAGCATGCTTGATATCTAAATACATTCGGTCAATAGATCACGATGCGTGCCTAGAGACTGGGAGCTTACATGGATTCCACTTGACGTTGAGCCACTCGTGTTGCCGTCGACTATCTGCATGGCCATGAACATATGTGTCTGCAAGGCCGAGACTCCCCACGGTGTCAAAAACACCGACAAGCTCAACTGACCGTGAGTTTTCATACTCAATATCATGCGCACCCAAGTCGTACCATGGTACTTGGCAAGGGGTGTCTTTCTGGCTTTCTGGGACCAAAGGAGCTTTGCCAGCATACCACTCAAAATACTCTTTTGTCTTCCGGAAGTTGTATTTATTCGTGTTCTTCTGGTAGACCTCGAACAAAGAAGCGAAATGTTTCATATTGTCTGGTTTTATGACACCAAAATCGGTGATCATACCAGCAATGGCTCGAGCAGTGAAAGCGCCGCGCGAGAAACCAAAGCAGTAGATTTTGTCGCCAGGTGAGTAGTTGTTGACCACAAAGTTGTAAGCTTCGAGAACATTGATAACCAAGCCATCACCGGTGGCTTCTTGACGCATAGATCCGATCGTTGACAAGGCGCCGGTTCCTACGCCAGCATCATAATAGACCAGCTGCTGCCAAACTTTGTTTCCATCACGGCCGGCTTTTGCAATAGTTCTAGCGATGCGTGTAATGTTGGATGGTAGGCTGACCTTTCCGCTAACTGAGGATTGGGAGGTGCCATCACAACATAAGATGATCTTTTTAGGAGCTGCCTCGACTACTTGTGGCATGTTTGCTACCGATAATAGTGCTGTAGAAATTGACTTGTAGTAATTAGGACGATTTAGGTACTCGACAGCAGAGGCTTACAGCCTTTTAAGTACTATGTCGTTCGATAGACTAGTCATTGGTCTTCACTAACCTGCTACGATAAGTCTATGCCACAGTACTGATTGGGTTGGTCTATGAACGGAGGCTGGAATCAAAATCATTCTCAGCTGTGATTAAGTGCATTGTGGCTGACATTTCTAGATATGAGCACTCGCACAGGTGTGATATTTGGCGCATCCAGAATATGCATGAGCGCGCCCCGAGAGGCTAGACGTAGCTGATAATTTCCAAAGCGTGGCGCGTTGTGGAGCCTTAGCTTCTTTTTAGCGCATTGATTTGCTGACGCCTTCCCCTACTGTTGAGCTGAAGGCTATCCAATTAAAGCCAGCGAGCATCCATTGGTGTCTTTGGCTCGGAGGGTAATCGGTCAGTGCGCTCCCGCGGGGTCTAGGTAAGAGGATCACTCCCTTTCAAGCAAAGCGGCCAGATCTAAGCGAGTAGCATCTAGACAGTTACTTTTGATACGTTCAGCTGATTTTCGGAACGCTAGGGCGCTGCGAAGCTGGCTAACAACCAAATGCAGACGGCCTAGGCCTTCCAAGTGGGTATGAGTGCTGCTAGAGCACATCTATGCTAGGAACTTGTGGCTCTCATGCATTATTTTGTTTTACTAACAGCGTGCCTGCGTTATCAGAATTGTGCTTGGCTACAAAACGCGGCATTAATGTAACCTCAAGCCTTAAAACCTTTTTTGTTTTGTAATTTCCATTCTAATTTAGATTATAATTTTACTACTAAAATGGATAACTGGTAAAGTAAAATATAGAGCAAGATTAATATATCCCATAGACTTCTAGACTTGCACAGGGTAGAACTCAAGGAATTGTTCTTACATAGCGGCTAGATTGAGACTTGGAATTACGACTGGAGTTGGGCTTGGAGGAAGAAAGCAGCTCTTTTCAAACAATCGGACGCCCAAATCATCTGATATCTGGTGTCTTGTGACAATGGGATCTGGAAGCGGAAGCAGCCAGCTGGAGACAGGAAGAGAAACTGGCACCTAGAATCGGAAACGCAACTCTGTGTGCACTCTGCGAGAGATTGTGTTTGAATTCTCATCATCATTCTAGTAGGGAAATTCGGGAATTGTGTCCTAGCAATGCATTTTGGAGATGGCGCTGGAGATGGTGCAGGAGTAGCAACCTCAAGAGTGGGGGTTGGCGCCTCTTCTGGAGCAGGTGTGACAATCTTCGGAGAGAAACATGTCTTCTCGTACAGGTAAACATTCGGGTCAGAGGCGAATTTTGTGTAATGTGATAGGGGCTTCGTATATCGGTAGCAGCATTGTGCTCAAAGTAGAGGAAAAAATAACAGTTAGCATGTAATAGACAAGTGTCTGAGCAAAAGAGAGTGAACCGCTATCTAGTCAAGGGTCTAAACTGTCTGGATGAGTAGCTTGTATAGGTAGTCTAGCGGGATATTTTAGCTATCCACATTGCGGAGCCGCCAGCAGTGAAGGTGAAGGGGATGGGGCTGCAGAACTAATAAGAGATGGCGATGGAGCTTCCAAAGAAGGTTGGTCAGTTAAGGAGGTAGCGAACGAGACCACCTAAGGTGATGCAATTGATGGAATAGCTGATGATGGCGCAAGCGACGAGATGACTAGAGAGGAGACACCTGATGTTGAGAAAGGTGAAGACAAAGCAGCCGACGAGATGACCGGCACGATGCGGCGAGGTAGGAGGCGACGGGAGATGACACAGTGTAAGGTGAGGCCACAGTTGGTAAGAAGGCCGTGGACGAGGTGGTGCAAGGGAGAAAAGGCGATGCTAAAGGAACCGATGCGGTGCTGGAGCAGGCGTGGGGGGTGGATAGTGAAGGTGATGCTACTGTTAAGGGATCTAGTTGATATAATCGCAAACTAGGGCACTGTCCAAAGAGAGGATTGCATCCCTCTTCGGAGAACCTCTTGACCGAACCACAGTAGCCATGTCAACTGTATTGTTGTTAACAAAGCCTACAAATTTGTCTTAATTTTAGCCTACTCACAGCAGTCACCAAATCTAGATCTTGTACAGGTTCCACAGCCCCAGCCACGGTGTCCATCAATTGAAATCTTCGGACTCTTTGTCGATGCTGAGTGACATATTCCCCAGCCAGACTGGCAGCCACTGCCAGAGTGCTTGTTAGTAGCACCACACCAGCCCTTCTTTAAGCAGCAGCTGCCTAAAGAGTTGGCGTCGCACCTAATACCAAAGTATGCACCACAGCGAGCTGTATGATTGATAACCGGGTGAGTTCCCTACGTCACTTGTACGGTGGCTAGGGCTATAAGTAGCTAAGATATCGTAGGCACTATTGAATGGAACGGAAAAGATTTTAACGATAGTGGCGCGTATAACGCAGAGAATGAGCGAATACATCAAGAGTTGCGATCAAGTTAACAAGAGAACTTGGGAGGGAGATAGCATAACTTTATAAAAGGATGATTATACTACGAAAGGTTAGTACTTGATAAAAGCTATGCGTTTAAGCTAATGGTAATACCCTAAGCTCACATTGTCCATTAAGCTAGCGTGTTCAAACACGCCCTATGGCGTTGTCCAGCCCTTAACAGACAGAGCTGAAGAGTTAGCTTAGCTAGGCTAGAGATAGCCACAATTGACAAACTAACACCCATAGCACGCTATGTTAATCAGATTACGGTTAGCCACTCTGTAACGTACAGCCAGAGCCAAAAATGTGGAAATTTCACAATAGCGCCACATTTTCTCTGAGATGCTTTAGTGCTAAGCTAACGCTAGACTAAACCTTGACACTTATCATGGGCACTCTTATAAATCACATGTTATAATCTACCTCTGTTAGTCGCGGGCGACGGCAGCAGCAGGAAACGAGAGACAAAGAACAGCGTAGCAGCAGGTAGATCAAATGATGAGAATGTAGCTCAAGGAGCTGCAACAGACAAGCAGCTAGCCAACGCTCATATACAGGTGGGTAGGTGGTCTGTGCAGCTAGGCGAGAGCTGCCACGTGTGCTGATAGTCTGGCAGCTGCCGCAGCCAGCGGCAGCCCCGTTACACTATCTATATGTCTCGCCTCAGAAGTACCCTTAGGAGTTTAATGCGCTGAACGCCCTTTTAGTTGTTCCTCAACATTATCTCGGTGTGGCCCACAAAATCTTGGTATTACGCCCAGCACCCAGATTCTGTTTGCTCAGTCGAACAGCGCTCAGGCCCTAATACCGGCTTGCTGTCTCGAAAGGCACTATGTATCCGAGACTAGGGTAAACACGGTGAAGCTTTGCTCATCTCTAGTTTGAAGTAGTTATGAGTAGTCAAGTAATCATCATTAAGAATATAAAAGGAGGCTTAATTATCTCGGACGACTCCCTGACTGCTACACACACCTACCACCAGATCTTATACCATTAGACTTTACATCCTCAGATTCATCAACTCAACAAGTCGTTTACTTCAACCTGTCTATTTAACATGTCAACATACCTTTTTCCCGCGGGTAAACACGCCAGATTCTCCTTTAGTGCGATGCACAAACCCATGGCAATTCCTAGGCACTTATTCAACATCTTACGAGGAGCCAATGACGCTATTGATGCGTTGCAGTTGTTTTTGAAACTTCTTCGTGAAGAGGAATTCGACCCAGCCTCGCCCGGATACATGGCGTTTGATGCCCATGTGGGTGACACATCCTGCCAGCTTCGAGCATGCATGTTGCTCGAAATTTTTAACAGATATCACCAACATAGCTCATCTACTACAGGGGTTCGCTTTATCGAGAAAACTGTAGAGCACTTGAAAGAGGTCACCGGTAATGTTCACAACTTTTATGAGGATGTCTGTAACATTAGGATACCAAAAGCAAGCACAACATCTTCAGGAATGTCCAAGTACAGTATGAGCATCAATGAAATGCTTCGGAGACTTGGATGGACTTATTTGACAACGCCGAGTCCTAGCCAGGGAGTATCAAATCCTATCCCACTGATTTCCGTCGCCAGTAGCATCATCAGTCAATCCACCAGTCAGACCAGTTCAAGCGAAATCAGAGTCGATAATACACACACAAAAGCCTCTAGTGCAACTTCTGTCTCGGAAATCGATTCTGCCGGTCGATATGATGAAAAACCACAGGTCCTATCCATGGCTTTTGCAGAGACTTCCTCGGAATACTGGGAGCCTTGGGACTGGCACCAAGTAGTACACTTCCTGGTGTACTCTTACATCTTGTCCAAGTACAAGCGCTTCACGATACGTAGACATGGCTACGGTGGAAATATGGACGTGAATGCCGCCTTCGATTACAGCCACCAGCTTATGGACAGTAGATTTCCTCATCCATGCCAGCAACCCTCAAGTAAGGCTATCGAATCGGAGTTCGCAGCTCTACAAAATTTCCTTTCAGATCTGAGCTGCTCATGGTTGGGCTCAACCTCTCGACTCTTTTCGCCTGATCGGCAGCTGATGACAAGGTATGGTACATCAAGCGTGCTACTACTACAGACACAAGCTGAGACTCTTCTATAGCCTGCTCGAGAAGTCCAAAAGGACAAGTAGAAAAGGAGTGAGCTCCGTCTCATCCTATATTGGTTATCTTGTTATTCGTGAGCTATGGGCTCAGGCGTCCACTCCAGTGTTGATAATCTCCCGACGTTACTGTCTGCATGGCATGTTCATACCAGGCTCTTGTTAAGCTTCAGTCTAATATTCTTCAGGGTTTCATAATAACGTGTTCCGGGCTTCACTACGCATCTTAGATGTAAAGAATCGTACAAATGTTGAGTCTGTTATTCGAGAAAATATCCGTTGGGATTTGGCTCACATCACTGGGGCTGAGCTAGATGAACTTCGACGGTCACGCCGCCCACACATTGTCATCAGTGGTAACAGCCTTGATGGGGAGACCCCAGAATACATGGAACGACTTCCTATCAGCAAAATCCACCAAGATAACACCTGCGAGGATAATGTTCATCACTGTAAAGAGCTTCTCGTAAGTGACCAAGACCGCAACGCCCTCGCCATCTTCGCGTGCCATCGTCATTACAGTTTTGCTCTTTCAGGCGAAGAAGGCGAGCTAGGAGAAGAAATTGTAGTCCATAGAATCATGGACGAGGTGGCTCCAGGTCTTTCAAAACAATTACAAGCATCCAAGGAGGAAGCAAGGGAACTTGGTACAGGCCCGTCAATGAGACTACTCATGTGGCAACACGTTGTGCTAGAGGCTCCTAGAAGATACTTGCATCTCTTAGACAAGTTCGATAGACCTAGTGTGCTTGAGGCGCCGATACGACAACAGGAGCGTCAAGGGTTTAGGTAGAGTTCAGAATAGGTCATTAGAAGATTCGCGTTAATAGACAATTGAAACTACACAAAAGACTCCCACTAATAATGCCTCACTAGTATAAGGCGATGAATTAGATGTAATTTTGTAACGACTTGGTGCTTCTTAGCTATCTATATATACTATCCTAGTCAAAGGTTAGTAACTTTGCTATTGCTTACCTTTTGCTAGAGGTTGTTTGGCTTAGTGGACTAGCGCTGTACTCCTACAAATATATAGTAAAATAGGCGTAACATAGTAGATAAGCAAGCACCGCACTCTACTAACTTTGCAGACCTCTCCTATCTGAACAAGAAATAGCTTAACGCAGAGCTACTCTATTAGCCTTAAATAAAGCAGATATTTAGCTTACTATCTTCTCTACTAATCCCGATCGAATATGGAGTAATTATTGTGCTGCTACTACCTATAGCATATCTAAACGAACAATAAGCTACTAACGCTATAAGAACTTGGTGCTCCTGCTCTTTTCTCTGTCTCCCGGCTGAAGATAGTGTCATCAGCGGGACCGGATGCGGTGTGCGTTGCCACAGGGCCATCAACACCTATGCGACTATTGAACCTCTGCGCGAATGAACTGGTAGCTTTGTCTGATGGACCTGTCCGAATGAAATCCGGATCGGCTGAATGAAGTGGCGGTGAACCATCGGCATCGTCTTCAGAGAGCTGCACAGTATCTTCGCTAGAATCGGAATCCTCCCTGGGTTCGGAATGACCCATCATTACCAGCTCTTCGTCTTTCGGTATTTGAGCTGCTTTAGCGTCTTCAAATATTCTTGTGAATAAACCAACAGTGTGAAAGAAAGTGCCTTCGTGTTCCTTAAAGATCAAGCAGAATTGTGGTCTTATTCGTTTGCTGACCCTGTAGTATCGAAAATGAAACCGCGAAAGCGAGTGTCATAAGGCTACTTTAGCTGTGGCCAGTAGTCTTGTATTTTTGAATGCTGGTGTTAGTGGAAAAGGCAAGAAATCAACAAAGTCACGTGTGATACACTTCTCATTGCCAACACTTCAGCCCATCAGCTTGCAGCCATGTGCTTATGGTGTGTATGCACCAAGCCGTGTAGTGCAAGGGAGTTTGTACGTAGCTGAACTCTAGAACCGCCGCACAGATCTGTGGCTATCTTCCCCCATCTGTCAGCCTAAACACTACCTATAACTTCGGAAGTCTTGAAAAGACAGGACCTGCGATCTGTTGTATATAGTGAGCCTGTTAAAATCGGAACGTCGCCGAGACACTACGGACGATAGAGGGTCTTTTTGAAGTCCTGAAAGACATGTGCAAGGGTCTTCAGCTCTCGCTGTCCCTTGTGAAAGCTAGCGAATCGCCTCTCACCCTCTTCCCGCCTTTCCAATGTATTTCGACAGACATAGTGCCTTGTCTTTGACGACCTTTCCTTCAACTAGCAAGCATTTGCGAATTCAACATTCCACTTACGTTAGCCGAAAGAAACTCTCCCAAAAGACATACCGGTTACACTCGTCTGCCGTCCGCGCCCCTGCCGCACAAGCGTGTTCCATTATGCCTATCCGCCGCGCACATTAGACAATATGGCCTGCAGAGGCTTTGCAACCTGAATTATATCGGGGAAGGAAAAGGAAGAAGGGGCTGAGGTTAAGAACTGATAACGTCATAAGTTATTCTGTCGTACATAGGTTATCCTCAATGATGACCAACAGGAGAAAGCAGATGCCAGCAATGATATCCCCTTCCTCTCCACGACGATTGAGTATGCGCTATGCTACTACCGAAGAGCAGAGTAATTTGACACGCCTCTGCATCGCGCGCTCGCCCACCTACTCGACAGCAATCATATTCGCCTACAGCTTCATCAACAACCTACACGCTCCTAACGAGCGCACAGCATGATTTCGCCGAAGCACAGCACAGGTCATTGCGCCTCAACTGCGATGCTCGAGACATGAGTATTAGGCGTGCTTCAGGGTATGGGAGCGATTCGCTTGTGCTGCGCGTTGTCGTGAAGGGTCGCTCTGCCGAAATCAATGACGACGTGTGCAACGTGTGGAGATAAAACTCCACAGGCGTCGTCTGCGGCGAAGCAGCTATGCTATACCAGTAACCCGCATCGACGAGAGGACTCAAAGATTACAGCAGCATAGGGTGGGATGCAGTGTGCTTCGAGGGTATGGCAGAGAATGACTGCGGCGTGGTGATGATGCGCGAGGCACTGGATGCGATGATTATCTGGAATCAGCGCAAAAGCTTGCACAGAATGACTTACCAGACTTGTTTGTACATGCGCTAGAAAGAGTCAGGTTCCACTGTATTTTTGGCTTGGGGGCCACTATTGATGTTCCTCTTGCGCAGGCTCGTGCAGGCCCTAGTTTGCGTAGGCGACGCCGCCGGCAGCTCCTCTCGGGTAGGGCCTACCACATGAGCGGGCCACGTTCATATCAACAACTGGATACTTTGGCTCTGTGTTCGAGATGTTGGCGTCGTAAACGAAGCTACCTTGCCCATTCGTCGGTGCAGTTCTATCTTCGCATCCGATTAAACGTTACGCATTCAGGGTTTCTTAGCCAATTCAACTGCAAAACACATTTATCGGCTCCCCTGTTGTACACAGAGCGAGAATTTACAACATGTATTGTTCCGCACAGCCTGAATAGTTCTCATTGATCGTACTTTTCTTTCACGACTGCTGACTCACAATCTGACACTATCCTCAACGCACTTTCTTACGCAGAACTCCTCCGTTACCACGTTCACCTAGCGGACGTTTTCGAACTCCAAGGCATGTCCGAAACCTGAGGAAGCAGTGCTACCCCCGACTAACTGCTCGATATTCCGAACTCCTTGCCTTAACATGGCCCGGGGCCTCTTGCAACCCTTGAGCGTATACTGTGCCGGCGATTCATGTCCCATGCGTTGCTTGTTAAATTGAGGACGAACAGGGCGCTATTTGTGACGATCGTGTGGAGGTAGGCTTGAATATGGTAAATCGCGAATCCTAGTGTCCGTTACTACGTCGAAATGGGTGGGATCACCGCAGTGTAGATCAGCATCCTAATGACTTGCCTAGTACCGCCGATTGATAAGCATTAGATAAACATTGTTGTATGTTCCCCGCGGAGTACTTACCCCTTAAACAGTTCTTTCATCAACTACAATAAATGAGCGAAGTATAAGTGTGCTGACAGCCACAAGCTCGAGCACGATTGATATTCCAGAATCTGTTCTTCCTAATTCTAACTCACTCCGTCCACTGACGAAAATTTTGAAAACTAATTATCTACAATGCACGCTTCAACTCTTCTTTCCCTGATTCCACTCCTTACAGTGTCCTATGCGGCTCCTGTCAATGATGTTAAGCGCGCTGCATCCTCGAGCTGTTCATCTTATACCATCATCAATACCCGTGGGACAGGTGAGGCCCAAGGGCCATCCGCTGGTTTCAGAACCATGAATTCGCGCGTGACATCTGCGCTTTCTGGTGGCAAAATCTACAACACGGTCTACCCAGCCGGTTTTAGTCAGAACTCTGCAGCTGGCACCCAAGACATCATCAACAAAATTACCAACACGCTTCGGTCAAACCCGAACGAGTGTTTCATCCTGGAGGGGTACTCCCAGGGCGCTGCGGCAACGACTAATGCTCTGCCGAAATTGACAGGCGCTAATTTCGACGCCGTCAAAGGCGTATTTCTGATCGGCAATCCAGAACATAAGTCTGGCTTGACGTGCAACGTGGACAACAGGGGTGGCACTACAACCAGGAACGTCAATGGTATTTCTGCCTTTGGTTCAGCTGGTATACCCAGCAACTGGATTTCCAAGACTCTAGACGTCTGTATCTATGTGAGTGCTCCTGTCCTATCGCTCCTTCGCTGTACGATGCAGAGCCATATACTAACAAAGGTCTGCAGGGTGATGGCGTGTGTGACAGCACACATGGCCAGGGTATCAACGCACAACACCTCCAGTATCCCAATGATGCCTCCACCCAGGACTTGGGTACGCAATACATCACGAAACAACTTGGTGGCTCTTCCTAGACTTATTACATACTTGTCTTGTTCATTCTATAAGACTTTCTTCATGCTTCATCTCAAGTATATAGGCACCGGCATCAATAAGAATGTGAATCTTTTTATCCCTAAGCTGTCTAGGAAATTCTATTCGCCTGTACCTGTACAGACGCTCATGAGTGACACTAATGACACAAATTAACTGTTAGGCATATCTAACTGGAATTAATTTACTACAAATCTATCCGCTCTTTGCATATAATTTGCGCTACTTCCAACGTAAGACAACTCTACTAAAGCAATAACAATAAGACTGGCCTGATACATCTTCGCCACTGGAGACAGCCATGACACCGCTGTAGCGTTCGCTCGCCCGACTTCACTGTCTGCGGCTGTTCTTCTCTTGGGCTATGATGGACCCGGCTCTTGCACCACATTGGGGATGACGCTCTGTCGTGTCTTACGAACTAGGTCCCGGTGCTTGGTATCCAAGTCCGTATGCAGCTGGGGCTCACAATGCCCTATTGATGTCGCTTGCATATAGCAATGCGACACGCTGGTAAATAGTCAATAGTGAAATAGAAGGCGTCCATGGTATGCATATTCTCAACTTTCCGTCGTCGTATGTTGATCCAGTATGTCTTACATGTTGTTTATCGTTACGTTGGGCACCGTCCGGACATCAACCAAGTGTCTATACATCCCATGGCTCATGCCACAAGTACCGCTGAATAAACATAATGTTATTGCAGGATACAATGATTATGCGATGCTGCTAGCATGCTGTTGAACACTTGGTTTGCATAAGCATGGTAACTGAGTGCGCCACTGCGTGCACAGCCTCTCAACTTCAAGGACCGCTCACCTGCAAGAACACAAGTAGTGTAACAAGAAACACCTTATTCTGCACTTTAACCCGCACCTGGAAACAAGACGCAGTTAGCTGCTTATTTATCTATTAATATACCAAAGTAAGGGTTTAAGTAACTATCATTACTTCTTAACATCATTACTATACCTTCGCTTTTTTACCTTATGACTATAGACTTCGATTAATTATGAGGGAATTCCTAATCTATGCAAGATTTTTACTAAGCCAAGTACTTGTTGTTCATGTGTTATTGTTGCACATATATATGTATGTGTAGAGCTTCTCCTGTTGTTAACTATGTATATAGAACTAAACTAAGATCTTATAGTTAGCTAGTATGTTCATGACGTTCTAGTAGGAACATAGGTCGTTATGGAAATAATTTGTTGGTTGCTTTAGTCATGCAAGGTCCTTATTATGCCGATAGACCAACATCATCTTTAGAATAACCATGTCAACTATTAACATTTGGCAGTGTTTTAAGCGTCGAACATGATACTGAGCAAACATGTAATGTATTCTAGAGTAAAGAATACAGCTAGACGCATTTGTAGAAACAGGATGATAATATTAAGATTTACAGCAAGTTGTGACAGTTTTTATGTTATTCAGACCTATAAGCATGTTTCATATAGAAAGCTAGGAAAAGCCTTCTAACGAAGTCTAAGCATCTATTCATAAGCCTATGTAATTGCTAATTGTTATAGCCCCTTACATTCCATATGTACTAGCTCTTCACATGAAAAATATCTAATAAACCAGATTATTATAAGCAAAGATTTTATCTGGTACTCTTATTAAGATTTAAAGCGAGTGTCTATGTCTATTGTCTTCTACTACTATGAATATCCTTATTACATCCTTCCTAGAAATAACGGTGCTGTACATATTTGTATCTAGAGCTGGACAGCAGTGCAGCCAAAGTTAATAACACCCTAGAATGTTACTGTTAGTAAATAAATCACTAAGACGGTTTGGTGACTACATTACGTTCTGCTCGTTATCGCCACAGCAAACAGTCTGCTGGGCACATGCTTTCTTGACGGGATCGATGCCACGAAGAATAGCAACAGTGATCTCGTTGCATTGGCCAACGATACTCTTAAGGACCTCGGCATCAATAGGGAGAGTTTGCTTGCCAAATATCTTGTCGGCGGTCTCGGTGTTGCAGCAGTGGACAGTGCTGTTGTTGCCACAGCTGATCTCGCGATTTCCGTTGGGAACGTCTTTGTGAGCACTCTTGGGAACCGCAACGGCGACAGCGGCGAGAGCGAGGATGATAGCCTTGTTGAACATTTTGAAGTTATTGATGGGTTGATTGTGGAGAGAATGGCAAGATTGGAAATGTATTTGTGGTATGTACTGGAGAACGAGTTGTTGTTGTTTTTGAGAAGGAGGAGGATGATGATGATGGTGATGGGATGTTCAATTTTGAGAAGCCAGAGCAGATGATATTTATACATGGCGGCAAAGAGCGATGCCCAAAGTGAATAAGTTGGAAAGGATAGATTAGCAGGGCTACACCACAGCAAGTCATAGCGAAACCAGTCAAGGGTGCTTGGTGCTGACCGTGCTGCAAGTGCTCCAAGGACCTGTGCATCGTGCAGACCGATATTTGGCCTAGTACAGTATCACGCGCGATGCTTGAGATGGTTCTTAAGTCTAGGGCAATAGAGCGCGAGAACTGCAATCCACGCCTGCGTAGCTCTCGATTTGTTCGCTGTATCCGACAGCTGTAAGGTCTCTAAGCAGTAGAAGTCAATTAACAGTCAACATCCATATCGATTTTGAGGCATCATTGGGTGAAGAATGCCGTGAAGCGACCTTAGTTCACGGTCCCACTATGATGTGTTAATCGCGATCTGCGCTATCTAGTCCGACATGACATTGAGCATGACGCCAAGCTTTGGTCGGTAGCTCTACTACCATATACGTAACAAAATAAGAAATTACTCAACAAGGTCGTGACACTAATCGCCATAACTTGTTGGGGTGGACAGCGTGCATCACGCGAATCCGTGCATTACGCGCACGGACACAATACCTACCTATCTAGGTACTGTGCCTGGACAGTTGTTACCTAAGTAGGCCGTGGCGCTTGTTGGGCCACCCTGCATCAGAATAAGCAACCTTCACCTGCATTCAAGCCGACATAACCTCACCGCCATAGACCCGATTCAGGCAACGATATAAGCGATCGAATCTTGTGGGGAAGGCGCATCTCTCCCATATTCCGAAGGTGCAACACTTTGTACGATACTTGTTAGACTGCTTGTCTCTTTTTGTAGGCATCCCGCCCGTGACATGTTTCAACCCCTCTATTGGCAGTATCTACCAACGGTATATGCCCTCGAAGATTTGGTGTTTTTGATTAGCATGCAATGAGGGCCGAACTATGGGTTTCTTCGTATAACCGCATTCTTGACTACCTTCCCCGTTGTTACAATTTTGTTGCAATTTCTGGCCTAGATCGCCTGTCGCTCCCTCATGTGGGCCAGCTACGAGACTAGAACAATCAATCAAGTGCTAGTATACTTTGAAAAGCTATGGGTATTTTGTGCGCGAAACAATATATAGGTAGATCAAGGTGATGAGGAATTGTTTCTAGACCTTAGGGAATAAGACAATCGTAAGTCATCGGACTATTTATGGTGAATACATCCGAACTTACATGCCTATTTTTTTCCACAATTGACAAGCAATACTCTGTTATACCATGAGAAGTCGCCCTAGCGTCTCGCAGCAGGCCTTATCATCAAAGTTTGGTCATGGATCGGTCCGCCATAAGGTCTGAAGTCAACCTGCAGAATCTCGACATCGTTGAAGCCATGTTTCTGATACAATTGGTGCCCTGCAGCACTAGACTCCAAGTAAATGGAAAGACCGAGTTCATCCGCTTTCTTTGTTCCCCACTCCACAAGAATACTGCCCGCTCCGCGCCCCTGGAACTCTGGATCAGTGTGAAGCAACTGTAGATCTACAACACTCGCTGGATTAGCCTTTGCCACATCTCATAATCGAAAAACACTGACAAAGGTGTGGTTTGTTGCCCACATGTGCTCTTTTTCTCTCAGCCATGCCACCAAAAAACAACTGACATGCCTCAACGTTCCTGCCAGATCCGAATACCAAGGGGCGAGCGGAAGCGACTACCGCCTCAGACGTTTCGAAGAGATGCCATTTAGCGAACGCAACCATCTTGCCTACTGCTTCATCGTAAGCCTGAAGGTAATAGACTGTCGGGTCGTCTTGTCTCGTGTTGATTAGTTGCTGTGATCTTTGCTGTAAGCCGTCAGGAGGAGAAGGACCTGGCGCGATAACAGGCCCAAGAGCGTTGCCTTTATAGGCTAGTATCTCTATCTCGCATGCGCGAAGAATCTCTTCGTCCGATACTTCGCGTAGTACGATGGTCATTGTGGTTAAGTTGCTGATATAGCGTATCTCGTGACTTTAGGGTATTGCAGATGCGGGATGGTGGCCTTGGCTAGGCAACTGGCGGAACATCTTGAGTTGAATAGCGTAAACTACATCTTATACCTTTGCTTGAAGAAAAGCTAAGAAGGATCCTGTCATATGAGTTTGCGCATGCCAAGACGTCTTGAGCCGGAGGTTATGTACACCCGAAAGGATTTGGTAGAAGGGCGCAGCTGGAAAGGGCGCAGCTGGAGCGGTCATCCTTTTAGAGTCATATAGACGCCCCAGTAAGGAACTTATGCTATAAATTACCCAGCTAAGTCGCAAATGGGAAATATAGGACGCATGGGAACAAATCTAAGCGCTGCACCAAGCTCTGTGCTTTTGTAAATAATGCTAGAAGCTTTTCCCAGCGCAGGCAATAGGATGATAGCCTCGGAAAATGAGAATGGAAGGATGTGTCTATTTGAGCAATGGGATACACTAGCGCATACGGTAATTGTGAAACTTAATATAGCGATGAACACCGTGGTGTAAAATCAGGCGTGCCTCTTGGAATCTAGCCTTACCACGTCCTAATACGCGTTGTCCCTATAAATGCGCAATATGCGATGAAGTCCAGGACAAATTCTAGAAACCGCCCTTCATCGCTCAACTAATCTTTCGTCAGTACCATTCATGGTAGTAATAAAAAGGCGTCTCGAGAGGGAACTCCACGCCCTACGCAAAAGTCTCACCGATGGCTACCACGTTGAGCTCAAGTACGGCGATGTCTTCGAGTGGCTCGGTTCCCTCAAGGGCCTCAAAAACTCGCCTTACGAAGGAGGCACATTCATGTTCTACTTGCGGTTCACAGAGGATTGCCCAGAGAAGCCGCCCACGCTGAAGTTTACGACCAAGATCTATCATCCCAATGTTAATGACAGGACGGGTGTGGTTGGATGGAATATGATAGGCAAGGATCGGCATTACCACAACAACACCATGGAGAAGGTCATGATAAGTTTGAGGGCGCTTTTCGATCATCCCGAATTACAGACTACCATTGACAATGGTATGGCGAATGAGTTTGCGTATCACCGGAATAGATTCTTTGAACATGCAAAGGAATGGACAGAAAAGTGTGAGATGGAAGATTCAGCTTCGTCTACGCTCACGTAATGATGAAACGAATATCAAGATAAACAAGATCGTTTATTCGTTGAGTACGCTGAGCGACTGCTACGAGAATAGCTTGATCTAATGGTTAGCTTATTACCGTGAACGCAACGCAACGGAGATGGGTCTAGCTGTAGAAAAGACATACCAGACAGCTTAGAGATTTTGCAGCTATCACTATCATAGAGGAGCGAAGTAGGGTTAGTACCATGAGCTTGAGCTGATTCATTGTCTCACTCCTACAAACTTATTCTGGATTAGCAAACCTGAGTACGGCCGAAAATGCCACCGTAAGGGCATCAGCTCATCAACGATTGACGTGTATAACCATGTTCAAATAAAGGCCGGGACCAACGAGGCTTACGTTACAGTCTTAGTAGCAAGAATGCTATGATACATAAGCTGGACTAACGTCACCCCTAGAGCTGTTACCAAAAGAGGCTTCAATAGCTATCTTTCTAGGGAATTGTGTATAAACCTGCATACCGATAGTGATTGAAGAGAATACTATAAGAGCAACGCTACGTTATATACGCTCATTGATGTACGTAGGCGGTGCACATTGTCGGTGCGCTGCAACGGGCTGGATAGTCGATCGAGTCTTAGGACAACAATTGCAACCATTGTAGCAGAACTCCTGCAGCACCACAGCAATACGCACGACCCGTTCCTATACGAATGTAGCGCTCAACCTCTCAGCAATTGGACTTGTAGTTCATTCTCTGTGTCGTCGCTTCAACACGAAGTACATGATTGAACTCCTCTATGCGAACCTATCAGTGCCAGATCGAGGGCTGACTATCGCGCGTACTAAAAGGGCAGATCTATGTGAGGGTCAAGGGTCCTTTGTTTCCCTGAATATGATTTCGCGTATGCTTTTCAATTTCATCAAAAGGTATGCGGCAATGCAACGCATCTACAAACAAGTGGTAATATGAAGAAAGGAGACTATCTTAGTATCATTAATCACCTTGTTATAGATGCTATTGACGCTAACTATTGCGATGAGATTAGAACCACATTGAGATGACCTGCTAGCGAGCATCCGCCGTGGCTTGCATCGAAGCGACAGCTAAATGGCATTCACTCATTTTATAGACTAACGTGGAAATGAAACATGATCGATCACCGCCCACAGCGTGAGAGCCTCTGTCTTTTGTTCCGAGCATAGGCTGGCGCGCCATTGATGCCCTTGTATTCGGTGTCTTCGGACCGCTGATGCAAACTCGGTCTCTGTTCGTTTGGAAAGTGAACATGCACTTGTAAGAACTCGGGAGGCGTTTCGGATACCACGATCGAATCTTGTGTCTGTTCTGCAATCTGCTGCTGTAGACACTCCTACGTTAGTTCAGAGATCACACCTCGTCCATACCACACCTTTATTTAGTCTCTGGCTCGAGGCTTACCTGTTCTTCGATGGGTGTTACACTGACTAGGACAGAATCTTGCTCGAGCCGGATATCTGGGGATGGGAGAAGATGTCGCGGGCATCCGGGCTGCGAGTAGCCGTCTTTGACTGCTTCCAAGATATCTTTCGAATCTATGTCTCCGCTGCCCTGTAAGCTCTCGTCATGCATATCAACTACCGCCTTGCGAAACAAGCGCTGATTTCTAGGGCGACAAAAAGACTTGCCACGTTTTCCGGATGACCTTTCACCTCTGACAGTATAGATCTCGTGCGAACAAGAGGCAGGGCTCACTTGAGCGGCTATGACATGTTGCTTTTGGCTGGACTGTACATATTGGGTGGGTGCATCGCTGTGCTGCTGATCGTGTAAATGACATTTGCAACTGCACATGGGCTGCGCTTGACTAGCAGAACCTCTTTTTTCGGCTTGTAATTCCGGCGACGTCTGAAGCGCCCTTCTGCAAACATGCTGGATGGATAAGTCCTCTGGGGCTAGAGGAGCAGTTGTGCCATGCCGTGATAGGATAAAGTTTTGGGGATTGAGCTCTTGGTATGGATTGCTGCCAGATGTACCGGTGGTGACGGAATCTTGCAGAAGTTCACTAATGTCTTCGACAAGCTGAAGCTTCTTGTTGCGCGGTTCTCAGTCAGCAATTGAGCAGGCATACAGCTCTTCAGAGTCGCCCGCATAACATGTGAACCAAGAATGCGCTAGAGCTTCAGAGGCTGTCATACGATCTTCTTCTCTCAGCACCAATAACTTCCTGACAAAGTCTTTTGGTTGAGGCCCTATAAATTTCCATGATGGATGGTGATCATCGTCGAGTATGTTCAGGTCGCAGATTGCCGCGAGCCCTACGATGACACCTTGTGGATTCCTATGATATTCAGGGTGGTCGCGATCGGTAAACAAGTGATCCCCCGAAAGGACCGTAGCCGTAAGTGAGCCGATGGACCACATATCTATGCTCTTTGAGTATCCATATTCCACTGGAATGGCGGGGTTAGCACGGTAAATTTCAGGCGCAGCATACTCTAGAGTGCCGACATGCGAAAACATCCGCTGGTTTTTAGTGGATTGGGGGTTCTTCTTGGGAAGAAATCTTGCATTGCCGAAGTCGGTGATAACTACACGAGCGTCGTCTTCAAGTGATGACATCAATATGTTATCAGGTTTGAGGTCTCGGTGCACGATGTCTAGTCCATGTAGATACTCTATACCCTTCAAGATCTGGCGTACGATGGCTGCCGTCTGCATACTGTCGAGTCGTCCTCCTTTGAACTCAAGAAAAGAGAACAGGTCACCACCGGTGATGAGCTCCTGAAATATGTAGATGTTGTCATGGCCACAGAATACTTTCTCAAGAGCGATGATGTTAGGATGGCGAAGATCTTTGAGTATGTTGAACTCTCGGTAACAGCGGTCCCTCGATTGAATCACACGCTGTTCTCTATCGCCGGTTGGTAGGCGCAAGCTCTTCACAGCAAGGGTATTCAGTCGAATGACTTTGCACGCTAATTGCCTCTGTGTTCCCTGATTCACACCCACGAGTACTTTTCCGTATGCACCCTCACCCAGCATACGAGCAGTAACGAGATATCGCGACCTAAAAGTCTGTGTCTCCACTTCTTGGACCGGGGTCAGCTGAACGGCTTGCACGGGACATTTCGATACGTAAATCAATGTGACAGTATCCGATATGTTGATTTGGTCCCCATGATCCAGGAGGAAGGTATTCTTGCGACCCATCAGAACCCCATCATCCTGGGATGCAGCGTAGTCGGAACCGCACTTCTTCAAGTAGGTACCATTGGCCGACAGGTCAGTCGCATACACAAATGGTGCGATATGGGATACTGGGTCTTGCTCATAAAGAATGCAGTGGATGCGGAGATGCAGTCGTGAAATGGTAAGATCGTCACACCATGTGTAACGACTGTTAATAGGGTCAGATCATGTCATAACATGGGAAGGCGACCGATGCTCTCACCAGAGCTCCGCGTCTCTCCCCAGGTAGAACTGCTCGTTCGCACAAACCTCGATGGCGCTGCGCTGGGTTCCTGCATCCGTTAGTTTGCTGGCCGTGGCTCAAGAATGAGCTCCAGCCCACCGCAAGCATCATCATCGTCATCATCAGCAACAAGGACCTGCAGCCATCCCACCACTTCACCCGCCATAGCGTGACTCTGTTGCGTCGCTGATGACGCTATTCCATGTCGATGTTGGTGTGAAGCTAGAGGCAGGACAAGTGATGCGACGCGCGTGAACTTGGCGCTTGCTCAGGGCTGGGCCACTAAACCGCTTTCGCTAAGCGAGCCCCGCTCCCACCTAAGGTATTTCGACGAGCTCGACTCTTACCTTTGTTCTACACTCACGACACTCATCTCGACAGCAATGTAAGTTACTCTGCGCGGGCCATTGTGTCCTTTGTACTGCTCAATGGAGTGGGATCCTCGCTCTGCGAGTGCCTCTGCTCTTTGCTTCAATTCCGCACTCATCAATCGCAGCCGCTGACCTCATCCCACAGCCCGCCGACAAGATGAGAGCCAAATGGAGGAAGAAGCGCGTTCGACGTCTCAAGCGCAAGAGGAGAAAGACTAGGGCTCGTTCGTAAGTCATGCCAGCGCCATTGTTGTGTGTTGCACGAGACTAACAACTCTTGCAGCAAATAAACTACTCGCCCCTCAATCTCAGCAACCCATCGCCTCGGTTTTGAACTATAACGATGATTGAACGACTTCTTTTCAACGCACAACCTTGCGCCTAGCTTGCGTCATCTTACCTCAATGCGCACTTCGACCCCCGTTACGTCATACGGCCGAATGCGACACGCGAGCGATCAATGATCTCCTTTGGGAGGCAACGGCTGTACTGAATTGAGGAATGTTATGGGATGCTGTTCAAGCGCCGATTCGGCACATTGAGGTTCTTTGGGAGTTTACTTGAACATGAGATTACGACGGTCTATCTAACACCGGCTCGCGTTCTGCTGCGGATGCTTGCCTTTGACTGATCTGTCGCCATGTGAACATGCGATAACGGAATCAAAAATGCTTCACGACAATTCTCCTTCGCTTACTGTGTGCGTGATGTCGTGTGATGTGGTATGTAATGCCAAGGAACGAGCTCAGCTGAGGTAGTATGATGCAACATGCTCCACTTGTATTTGGGGTAACTGAGGAGCGGTGCACGCTAAGATGTGCATTGAAGCAGAGTGGGACGTCATTTGCCTCATTGAGAGAAGATGCATTGATGTAGAATTAAAGAAGAAGAAAAATGATTGACAGCCGAAAGTGCTCATGTACACAATAGTTGAGTTCCTGCCACAGAGTATCAACGAGAGGTAATGGCTACGCCTTGTTATCAACCCAAGTATAGTTCAATTTCGAGTTCCACTCATTGTCATGTCTGTCCTGGCGGTCCTGGTGCAGTTCGCGTAAAACGAGCACACCATCGCCCTCGCTAGCACGACCAACAGGGGCGTCCTCCGTAGCCCACGCATAGGCGTGTACACCAGATAAATTCATTGAAGTCGTCGGTGTGCCTGCATCGGCAGTAGTCGTTGCAACGATGTTGCTGTAGTTGAACAACGGTAGTAAAGGGCTGCGGAGGTTGGGACGGGCGAACCATCGCTTGAAGGAAGACGGCCGCGCCAACGTACCAGATTGTTCAGTCTCGCCTTGATTGTTCCCAATCAGTGCGCCTACACTATTGCTATTCTGCAGGCTCGAAATCGAGTCAAAGATGATAGAGTTGTTGCGCAGACAGTCCTTGGGCATATCACCCACTGAAGCAATTGAATCAGATCTAGACGACCAAAGCAGGTTCCGTGCCTTGCTAGACACACTGCTAGTCCAAGATCTAGCAGCTATGAAGCTTGAAGGCGTTCGGTGGCCGTCCTCGCTCGGTTTGTACAGGCTCGGCCATACCTTGCCAAGACCCAGACTGACCAGTACTCTCCTGTAGAAATTGTGCGCATCGACGCCAGTTCCGAACAACACAAAAATAATGTACCCAGTAATCACTTGGATCCACTTGTCGAAAGTGACCTTGCCTTGGACCGGTACGCGAATGATGGCGTTGAATAGGATGGGGTCATGGATGTAGGACCAGGAGTATGACCTATTCATAACAAGAGAGGCCAAAACTGTGATGTAGATGGAGTAGCTGAGATAGAACAGACTAATTGTCATACTGAGGATGAAAAGTCGGATGAAGCGAGACTTTGTGGTGTTTTGAGCAGCGACTAGGCGGTGGAATTCTTGCCGGTAGCGATAAAGTCGGTACACAAGTAAGACTGTAAGAACGTATCAGCACCAACGCACTGAGTACGACGCTTAGACCGAAGGGAAGACTGACTCGACCAGTAGGTGGCAAAGAGCATGGTAATGGGGAACCACATGATGCTTAGGACAAGGCTGGGCCACGAAGTGTCGTAAGCAGGTAGGCATCCTACAATACCGTAGATGATGTAGCGAGCCGGTTGAACAACGTAGTAAACAATGACTAGAACCAATGGAGCGCCCCAGCACCATACTGTCTCCCAGATCTTCTCTCTGATCTTGCTGCTGCGACTGCTCGATACTGTGATATTGCGGGTGTCCATGACCTTAGCCAGCTTACGCGTGATCATTGCCGCAGACGCTGCAATGCCCACATAACTGCCGACCTGAATACGCACATGGATATCACACCATACACTGCCATCCCACCACTCAAGGAGATTGTCGCGTGGCCATATAACAGCGTTGATAGAGTTAAAGAAGTTGTGGAAAACGATCCAGAGGATGATTGAGCCGGCGGCAACGTTAGCTTGTCGAAAATGCCAAACCATTGAAGGGAGGCAAAGAATCCATGCTGGAAACGCGAGGGCGGGGAAGAGGACGGCTTGGGTGTAAATGGGAGCATTCATGGGGTGTCCCAGCGGATAGGCTGTGCCACTGGCGAGAACATCTACGGCCTCGGACACCATGGTTTGTACGTAAAGACTTGAAGGAACGGCGCGTATCAATAATGCTACCTCGCTGCCAAGCTTGTCAGGAGGTCTCGAGGCAATATATAGCAGTTGATGGTGAGAAAAGAAGAGAAGCAACGAAGAGTGTGGAGGGTGATCCGTTACTGGTCGCCAGATCTCCATAATCCGATAATCTGGGTGATTGCAGCGTATATCTGAATAGGACATGTTGTCTCAATTCTCAATACTCGTCAATAGGCGCTGCTGATTGACTTACGTTCACTGGAGTGGTAAAAGTTGGTCGTTTCGCTCCAAGGCCATCTTGGCACGGCTACTCGCCGAGTCGACTAAAGACTTTTCAAAACAAACTGGACCGTTGGAATGATGCGGGCAAGTCTGGTCTGCGTGATATTTGGTTGTGGCTATCGAGTTGGTGGTGATGGTGGTGAGACTCTCACCAATCCGCTTTAGGGGTTGAATAGGAAAGGTGGCGATAGCAACGTATTCTGAATAGAAATTTGAGGGAGAGGGAGCGAGACATGTCTGTGATATGTATTGAAGCAATGATGGAGAAGTTCACGTAGATGTAGGTGATATGTTGAGCTCGCTCCTGGTGACGAGGTGCATGCTGGGGCATAGGCAAGGCATTTATCCAGAGTATTGAGTCCTGGCATTTCGGCAGGGTCATGGATTCCAACGAAGGTGTCGATACTTCAATACAGGTACACAACTGCTTCTATGGTCAGAAGCCGGAAGACGGGTGTCTTGAGAAGGGAAAAGCGATTCGGTAGCTGATCGCATTCGGGACGGAGAGCACAATCAGCAGGGGGTCATTTTGGCTTTTGGCGGTTGTTTCGCACCCCAGCGCAATTGTTTTGCTTCTTCGCGTCTGCGGGCTGCAAGGTGACTAGGATTCCAGCAAGATGATGCATGGCTGGCGGGGCCGATGTATGTACGCGCAGCTGTCCTCACGGCTTTTGTAATATCCAGATGATGGGGCCAGTCATCTCTTCGCTGTCGACGGAAAGCAAGACGGCAGCGCGCCGGGAGGTGAAGAGGTTCCAAACAGCGGACCCAGCTCTACAACTGCCCACATTGGGCATTGGATGACGTAACCCACCTGGCAAGATCCGCGGCGTCTGCCACTACCGGTACTGGTACGGCACACGACCGTCGGCTTGACAAATGCGAGCGTCACCAACGGCCGGAGCGATGCACTGCCAGCGCCTGTGGCCATTCTTCGAGACGACATCGATACACGCTCCTCGGCAACGGCGCCCTTGCTAAGCCATCATCCTAGGCATCCACTGGTGCCGCTGTACACGACAGTTGTTCGCCAACCAACGCAACCCCCCCATCGTAATGGATGGCGCCTCCTCACCCGACAGTCATGCCATTCACCCCCAGCTGCGCCAGAGGATGCTGAATCGCGCAGCAACCGTTGCTGAGGGCGTACAGCCTTCTACCCCGCCTGCGCCAGTTAGTCGACGCCGCCGCAGTTCCCTGGTCTCCGACCTTTCGGACACGCGACACTCGTTCTGGTCTTCCACAGATAACCTGGTGAGAACCAGCGGGAAGAATGGCCGGGACAGACATGCGGCTTCCGATGAGCCATCACAGTGGATTGCGCTGCCGGTCGTGGCCGCAGTCGTGCCCGCCATCATTGGCTTGACTGTGGAGAATGGCGCCGTCGTTGCGACCGATGTACTGATATTGGTGCTGGCGGGATGGTTCCTTCACTGGAGTGTCAGAGTGCCATGGTGGGTTGCCGCGGCTGACTACACGGGGACCGAGTAGGCCTCACTGACAGCACGTAGGGACTGGTATCGCGATGCCCAGCAAAGGCGATACATCAACGACGAAGCCGACGACACATACGACGACACGATCCATGAAGCGAACGAGGATGGCGTTGAGGGCATAGCCGAGGCTGTCGCAGACGCAGCGACTGAGCTGGGTGCCAACGGCAGCCCCGCGCCTCTAATGGCATCGACAGCACAGAAGGAAGCTCGCAAGGCACTGAAGCGATCAGAGCTACTGGCATTCATTGGATGCTTCTTGGGTCCACTGTTTGGTGCGCTTCTCATGCACACCGTTCGAGGACAGCTGATGCGCGCCGAAGGCATAGTCTCCGACGCGAATTTGAGCATCTTCCTGCTCATCGCCGAGATTCCCCCAGTCAACCGCCTAATCAAGATGCGTACAGAGCGCATACTACATCTCCAGCGCATAGTCAGAGATGCTCCGAGGGAGCCTATCCCATCTGCCGACGCACAACAACTCTCACAGCGCATGGCAGAGCTTGAAGGCCGTCTCGATGGCGCACCGTCGCCCAAAAATAACAACAATGATCAGATTGATGTAGACAAGCTTAGTGCCGAAATACGCCAGACCACTCAACTCCAACTTGATGCCCTCAATCGTGCAGTCAGACGGTATGAGAAACGCCACATGGCACAATCCCTCCAAATCGAGGCCCGTTTCCAAGACCTAGAAGCACGTCTGCAGGATACGCTTGCGCTCGCAGCAGCAGCAGCGAGAACTGGCCACCGGCCTGGAATCATCACCGTAACACTTTGCTGGATAGCTGGAATAATCAGCAACGTGCTGCAGCTGGCTTGGGATATTTCCATGTACCCCTTCCGGACGGCCGTGGTTGCCCTATCAGTGGCCAAATCGATGTTCGTCAGGGACGGGCAGCAGGCAAAACGGCGGCCAAAGGGCGGGCAGGTCAATGGATACACGTCAATACCATCGAGTAGGATGCAGCAGAAATCTGGGCGATGAAATCTTGTTACGACTAATTTGCTTGAATGTCCCATCAATTACAACTTTACTCTGCCACCCCATCCGCAATCTTCTCCTTGCAGATGATCAAGGCGCGCTCTCAGTCCTTTGCTTGTTGAACGATGCGACGTTACATGTCATTGTCAATCGTAGAGAGTCATGCTATCTCCCGGCTCTATCCAATCCAGTAACCCGACATGCAGGTACGGGGCGGCTCTTTCGTTCTCTTGATACGAGTGACGGAGATAGCCAGGACTTCTGTCCGTTTAATGTCGTACCCCGCCCCCACTTACATTGCCTATCAGAGCCGAACACGAAGGGAGATGTCACACTGCCATTGTAATAGCAATCCGCCTTCAGGGTCCTCCTCTGCACTCTTGGTTCCAAGACCTCTACTCTTTCTACGACCGAAAGACGTATTCACCAGAAACACGAAAGAGATATTTGAACGCGATACAAAGCTACGATGGCGCTGAAATCCGATGTCACGGTTGACGCGTCCAAGTTCGATCGTAGCACAATCGACAAACAGACGTTGGAGTTCAACGACAAGTTGATCAAAATTTGGGCAGACGGACCGAGATGGTATGAGGTGCGTGTTCTCTGACACTTGTTGATATCTTTTCATTCATTAATTCCAAAACTTACACGCGACGCTAGGTCGGCGCGGCGGAATACCGAAAGATGAGATGGGAAGGCAAGACACCACTGCCGAAACCCATTGTTCTGCCCGAAGGTGTAAACGGAGCGCTGCCTTCGAGAGAAGCTGGGAGAAAAATACCGTATCGTGTGTTCAAGCCGAGCAGTGGGAAGAGTAACGGAATTCACATGCACATCCATGGTGGCGGATGGGTTCTGATGAGCGAAGCTTAGTAAGTTTGCAGTTGTCCTTCTCGTCGCCCATGGCAAATGGAAGAAGCTGAATCGTCTGGCACAGCCAGGATCCGTACCTCAAGTACATGGCCGACCACTTCGAAGTCACGGTTGTGTCCATTGGATACCGCCTTGCGCCCGAAGACCCCTGGCCAGCAGGCGTAGAAGACTGTTACGACGCCGCTGAATGGCTCGTGAAGAACGGGCCTGAAGACTTTGGAGGGGAATTGATGTTTACAGGTGGCGAGGTACGTACTTTTTCCGTTATTATTGGAAACAAGCCAGTGGTTCGAAGCTGATGACCTGGGCAAGTCTGCTGGGGGTCATCTTGCCTGTCTGGTAGCTTTCCATCTACTGGAAACGATGCCGGATTTCGCGTTTAAAGGCCTGCTCCTCCATTTTGGCTGCTTCGACATGTCCTCGTTCCTACCGCACGTCTTGCACCACGAAACACATCTGGTAATTGACCACGATGTCATGAAATCTTACATCGACGCTTTGCTACCCAACACAACAGAAGAGCAGCGTCGTCACCCATCGATAAGCCCCTTTTGGGCTGACTTACGGGGAAAGAAGTTACCGCCTGCACTGTTCACGTGTGGAAGCGAAGATCCTCTGCTCGATGATAGTGTGATGATGGGGAGTAAATGGGGCATGTGGGGGAATGAGAGCGTTGTGAAGATCTATCATGGAGCACCGCATGGGTTTATCGGATTCCCTCCTGGTACGATCAAAGCGGTGCAAGAGGTGTTGGACGACACGGAAGCTTTCGTGAGGGCAAAAAGGGGATCGTAGGTTGGAGTTATATCTGTAGGGCTCTCGAGCAGCGAATCCAAATGTTGCCAATGCATACCACTAGTGTCAATGGAAGAGTTTTTTTTTCTCTTCTAACTACCAGGGCCATGGAGAAGACCACACACATGCTGGTTGAATGCATTGCTACCAGTCCCAGAAATGTATTTCCGTTTCTAGGCGGATTTCCAAGTGAGGCGTGCAAATGCAGGCCGAGCCCTGACTAGCGGAAGTAACCGTGTTTCGTCATACCGAGCAGAGCACGGCCTACCTACTCCAACCCAACCGAACCTGGACGACGCGTTTATGAAAACTTGGTATCACACAACACACTCTCCCTCTCCAACACCCATAATGGCCCGGTAGCCCAATATAATAAAACAACCCTCCCACGGTACCATGGCAGACAACCAGAGCCCTGACAGGCGGTCCTCCAGGAGGAGGAGCGGCGTGTACCGCCGCGGCTCCCATATCAGCGAGTATGTGCTGCAGGCAGCTCAAGGCCATGCGCGACTAATTGGCCTAGGGCAAGCTTCATGGAAGATGTCGAAATGGCCCAAGATGAGGTATACGAACTCGCGCCCATGCCTCCTCCCCGCCCCCCGTACAAGCCTTGCGGTAGTAGGAAGCCTGGCCAGCAGCTGACGCCCAAAATAATCCAGGTCTTCTCCGGTCCCATGAGTGAAAGCGTCCCCACGAGCGTCTCCGGATTCCGACACCGACGGTCGCGCGCAGACTCGAGCGCGAGTCTGACGAGTTTCGCTTTTTACGACGAAGAGCAGGATTCGGGCGAGGGTACCGAAGACGAAGATAGTGCGATATTGGAAGACGGCGAGAGCGAGTACAACGGTTACGCTCAAGAAGATAGCGAGGATACGGAGGACCTCGAAGCAGGCTTATCGTCGCCGTCGCCCACTGCATCGCGGCGCAAGTCCAGTGACGGCAGCAGGAAGTCGTCGGAAAGGCCCTTGCTGCGAAGACGCCAGTCGTCTGCCAGCGCGGGCTCAGGCACCGACTGGAGGGGGCGCAGGTCCAACCAGAAGATTTACATCATGACTGAAGACCTGACGATTGTCATTGCGGGCTTCAAAACATCGCCCTTTGGATACGCCCTGTACGGCCTGCTGTGCATCGCCACACTGGGTCTCGGCTGGCTCGTATTCAGATGGTTGCCACGATGGAGGGTTGCCATACTTGGAAAGAGTGCGCCGCTAAAAGAATGTGACTGGATTGTCGTGGAAAACCAGTGGGGAGAGTTTGCAGTGCAGAATGTCAGCCGCCAGTCCTACGGACGCTCACTATCTACAGTCTTTGGAGACCCCGAGAAAGGACGACCGAGGGAATGGGATGAAGACGACGATCCGCTAATTGGTGAGCTGCGATGCTTGGACTACCGCTATATCCGCTTTGTATACCACCCTATCAAGGACAAATTCGTACTGGCCAATACCTGGAAAGACCCTAGTTGGACCGATGTCTTGGCTCTCCGTGAAGGTCTCGACAACGATGAACGCGATTACCGAGAGCTGGTGTTTGGAAAGAATGTGATTGACATCGCCGAGAAAACTGTGGGCCAGCTTTTGGTGGATGAAGTATTCCATCCATTTTATGTTTTCCAGGTTGCCAGTTTGGTTCTCTGGTCTCTCGACGAGTACTACTACTACGCTTGTGCCATCTTCATCATCTCCGCAGTCAGTATCGTCACGACGCTGATGGAGACTAAAGCATCTATGAAGCGCTTGCGCGAAGTATCTAGATTCGAATGCGAGGTCCGTGTGTTGCGCAGCGGTTTCTGGACGCACGTTGACTCCGCCGAGCTTGTACCGGGAGATGTCTACGAAGTTACGGATCCTGCACTTACGCAATTCCCGTGCGACAGTTTACTGCTATCCGGAGACTGCATTGTCAACGAGAGCATGTTGACTGGCGAGTCCATTCCCGTATCCAAAATCCCCGTCACAAACTACTCGCTGGACATGCTGGATCTCAGCGCTTCAGCTGTTCATCCGGAAGTTGCCCGCCACATGTTGTTCAGTGGAACCAAGATTATCCGCGCTCGCAGACCACACGAAGATCATGTTGATGATGAAGCTGCCGCGCTGGCCATGGTCGTCCGGACTGGCTTCAACACTACCAAGGGCGCTTTGGTTAGATCCATGCTCTTCCCCAAGCCTTCGGGGTTCAAGTTCTATCGCGACTCCTTCAGGTACATCTCGGTTATGGCCATGATTGCTATGGTCGGTTTTGTTGCGTCCTTCATCAACTTTGTTCATCTCGGGCTTGCATGGCACTTGATCGTGGTACGCGCGCTCGACTTGATTACCATTGTTGTCCCTCCCGCGCTTCCCGCAACACTCACTATCGGCACCAGCTTCGCACTCTCGCGCTTGAAACAGAAGCAGATCTTTTGCATTAGTCCGCAAAGAGTCAATGTTGGTGGCAAGCTTGACGTCGTCTGCTTTGACAAGACCGGCACGCTTACTGAAGAAGGTCTGGATGTATTGGGTGTTCGCGTAGTTGAGCGGCCTAGAAATAGGTTCAGCGAACTTCTTCCAGACTCTTACGACATTCTGCCCGCGTCACATCACGATCGTGACCCAACTGTCGAATACCATGCCCACAAGACCATCCTCTACACCATGGCTACTTGTCACTCACTGCGCAAGATTGACGACGAACTAGTCGGCGATCCACTGGACGTTAAGATGTTTGATTTCACCGGCTGGAGCTACGAAGAAGGTGAACAAAACGGCAACTCGGGCGATGACGATCCTGAACACAAGTTGTCGCCGTCTGTTGCTCGTCCGCCACCAGGGCGCGAATATGACATCGACGACCTCGAAGACGAGGCCAACCGAAAGCAAGTTGAGCTTGGTGTCATCAAGTCATTTGAGTTTGTCTCGCAACTTCGAAGGGCTAGTGTCATCGTGCGCCAGTTTGGATCAAAGAGCGGACAGGTCTACGTCAAGGGCGCACCGGAAGTCATGAAAGAGATCTGCCGCCCCACGAGCTTCCCCACCGACTATGAAGAACTCCTCGCTTTTTACACGCACCGTGGTTTCCGCGTCATAGCTTGCGCTACCAAGACAATTCCAAAGCTCAACTGGCTCAAGACTCAAAAGATGAAGAGAGAAGAAGCAGAAAGCAACCTAGACTTTGTCGGCTTCATCATTTTCGAGAACAAGCTCAAGGACAGCACCGCTCCCGTCATTGAAGAGCTCGAGCGCGCGAATATCCGCAAGGTCATGTGTACCGGTGACAACATCCTCACTGCTATCAGTGTTGCTCGTGAATGCGGTCTCATCAACAAGACAGCTCACTGTTTCGTCCCTCACTTTGCAGAGGGCGATTCTCGCACTGCGTTGTCAAAGCTTAGCTGGGAGAGTGTAGACGACCCAGTCTTCAAGCTCGATGACAACACGCTGAAGCCTCTTCCACCTCCACCCGAGGCTGATGTGTCCCTCCCTTATGACATCTCCAACCTGCGCAACTACAGCTTGGCAGTAAGTGGTGATGTCTTCCGCTGGATTGTCGATTTCGCGTCTGAGTCTGTGCTCCGTGAGATGCTTGTGTGTGGACAGGTCTTTGCTCGCATGTCACCTGATGAGAAGCATGAACTAGTTGAGAAACTGCAGTCCATTGACTACTGCGTCGGCTTCTGTGGCGATGGCGCAAACGACTGTGGAGCGCTCAAAGCCGCTGACGTGGGCATCTCTCTTTCTGAAGCTGAAGCATCAGTCGCCGCCCCGTTTACCTCCCGGCAATTTGATATTAGCTGTGTGCCGCAAGTCATCAAAGAAGGCCGCGCGGCGCTGGTAACGAGCTTCAGCTGTTTCAAGTACATGAGCTTGTATAGCGCGATTCAGTTTTGTTCAGTCTCTTTTCTGTACGCCAGCGCTAGCAACCTGGGCGACTTCCAGTTCCTTTTCATCGACCTACTGCTCATTCTTCCCATTGCCATCTTCATGGGCTGGTCCGGCGCGTACCCGATTCTCAGCCGCAAACGTCCAACTGCCAACCTGGTATCCCGCAAGGTGCTTACTCCACTACTCGGTCAGATGGTTCTCTGCATCCTGGTCCAATTCATTGCCTTCCACTTTGTCCAGAACCAGGAGTGGTACATGCCACCTGTCATTGACAAGGACCACAGCAACTCGCTGAACTCGCAAAACACGGCCCTCTTCTTGACCAGCTGCTTTCAGTACATACTCTCGGCTGTTGTTCTTAGTGTAGGCAAACCTTACCGTGAACCCATGTCCCGCAACCTGCCCTTTATCGCCACCATCTTCGTTACGCTTGCAATCACTCTTTACATGCTGTTCGACCCTGCACAGTGGGTTATGGAAGCCATGGAACTCACCTTCATGGACGTGCCGTTCAAGGTTTTCATCCTCACGCTTGGACTGGGCAATTTCGCCCTGGCCTATGTTAGTGAGAGGATACTTTTTCCCGGACTCGCAAAGTGGATTGGAGTGGCTAAAGTTCGTCTTGGAGGCAAAGGCATGCAGAAGAAGAGGAAGGAGTATAAGATTATTGCCGAGAGTATGCGCATGTAAATGAATGCGTGTGCGAGCTGATTTGAGAATGTTTTGAATGTAGAAAAAGGAGAGGCTTTTTTTGTTGTTGTTAGTCGATAGCGTTGCGTAGTGTGCGGCATACGGCATCAAAGGGCGTTCATGTAACGTACTTTACAAGCGAGTCGGACATACAAGCGAGTCGGACACCCCAAAACACACCCAAAAGTCGACTTTTTGCAACTTAATATCTCAACAACCACATTATAGATTTTACTGAAACTCTCACTATAGAGCTGCATCTACACATCCTTTAAAAATCTAGGTCCACTAGGTTATAACTACCGTGATAGAGGAGTTATTTCCGGAAAGCTTAACAAGTTAGCTTTTTTGGCCCCCAAGTTTAACACCTCTAGATTCAGAATAGCTTCAGCCTAGTTACCTAAGTATATTAACAAATATGTTAATACATCTCTATAGTGAAAATTTCAGTAAAATCTATAATATGGTCGTTGAGATATGAAGTTGCAAAAATCTGACTTTTGGGTGTGTTTTGGGGTGTCCGACTCGCTTGTATGTCCGACTCGCTTGTAAAGTACGTTATGCGAATGTATATAACGTGTTTTATAAGCGAGTCGTCCACCCCACCAACTTTGATCACCTTTGAAAACCAAATCAGTTATGCCTCAACGCCAACAAGCTCTATTGGGCTCATCTGAAGCTGATATGCAACTTACTATATCATCTCTTAATAGCCACCAGATTAAGACTGAGAGAGCTGCTGCTCGCGCGTTTAACGTCCCTCGAATGACGCTACGCGACCGACGCGCTGGCAGGCCTGCACGACGCGATTGCCAGCCCAACTCAAAGAAGCTTACCCAGCTAGAGGAGGAGGTGATTATTAGACATATACTCGACCTTGATCAGCGAGGATTTGGGCCTACGTATACAGCTGCGCGCGATATGGCTGATAAGCTGCTTGCTGCGCGTGGCGCAGGTCGCGTTGGCGTCCACTGGCCGCGCAACTTTGTCAAGCGTACAGACAGTCTTATGACGCGTTTTAATCGATCGTACGATAGGCAGAGAGCTCTATGCGAGGATCCTGTGCTAATTAGCCGCTGGTTTAAGCTAGTAGAGGAGACAAAGGCCAAGTACGGCATCTGTGATAAGGACGTCTACAACTTTGACGAGGCTGGCTTTATGATGGGCAAGATCCAGACTCAGCTAGTTATCACAGGGTCAGAGAGGAGAGGCAGGCCAAAGACTATCCAGCCTGGCAACCGCGAGTGGGTGACGGTAATTGCTGCAATCAACGCTGCTGGCTGGACAATCCCACCGTTCCTTATCTTTGCTGGCAAGTATCACCTGTCAGCCTGGTACGAGGAGGATATCCCACGCGACTGGGCTATCGCAGTTAGCGACAACGGCTGGACAACCAACGAGATAGGAGTTGAGTGGCTAAAGCACTTTATTAAGCATACTGAGGGCAAGGTAGTTGGAGCACGCCGCCTGCTTATCCTTGACGGCCACGAGAGCCACCAGTCTCTTGAGTTTCAAGAGCTCTGCAAGGAGAGCAATATCTACACGCTCTGCATGCCAGCTCACTCATCTCACCTACTGCAGCCTCTTGACGTAGGCTGCTTCTCGCCTATGAAGCGCGCGTACAGCCGTGAGATTAAGGCTCTAATGCGCTACAATATCAACCATATCACCAAGCTCGAATTCCTGCCAGCCTTTAAGGCAGCCTTTGATCGATCGTTCACCTCAGCCAATATCTGCTCAGCTTTTCGAGGCGCAGGCCTGGCCCCTCTCCAGCCAGACGCTGTTCTATCAAAGCTCAACGTGCAGCTGCGTACACCTACTCCACCAGCTGCTCTCGCAGAGCCTCCCTGGGAGGCTCGTACACCAAGCAACGTACGTGAGCTTGAGGCTCAATCAACGTTGATACGTGATCGCGTGCGGCAGCATAAGAGCTCATCACCAGCCTCAATTATTGAGGCGATTAACCAGCTTAAAAAGGGGGCTGAGGTGATGATGCTCTCAGCTGAGCTTATGCGCGATCAGATTACCTGCCTTGAGAGAGCCAACGAGGCAGCAACCAAGCGTAGGCAGCGCAAAAAGAAGCGGATACAGAAGCGTGGGACCTTAACAAAGGGAGAGGGAGAGGATATAGTAGCTCAAAAGGAGGCTGACCAGCAGATTGAGCGTGAACAGCGTCAAGGTGGTGAGCGATCAGGCCTTAGTCGCCAGGCTATTGCGCGCTGCAGGAGGTGCAGGGAGACTGGGCACAACTCACGGACGTGCAAAAAGGATGCTGTAGATACTATTTAATCTACTATATTAATCGCTTTATTCTACCTTATTACGTTGTTGCGTTGCGTAGCTTTAAAGGTGATCAAAGTTAGTGGGGTGGACGACTCGCTTGTAAGGACGACTCGCTTATAAAACACGTTACAAAACTTTTCAGTGTCATGATTATTGCGCCCATGTCTTGATTTCTGTGCATACTATGCATACTATGCAGTCTCCCCCCACATTGCCATCTCGACATCAATTCACGTACGTTTTACGCTTGATGCAGCGTACGTATTTGACGCATCGCAACATCACCACGTCTTGCAGCAGAAATACCACATGGATAAGGAACACGATCTCACACCTCACTACGTTGCACATTCTCCGTTTCCTAGCAAGACATTAAGAAAGCAACGCAGGGTGAAAAAGAGAGAGAGAAGAACAAGAAGAAAAGGGTAAGAATGCAGTAGGGTATCTAATTTTATTGCTTTGCTTTGCTTACTTGCTTGCTTTCTTTCTTTATGCTAACTGCCTAGCCTATAGCCCAGCGCTTGGGGTATGCGGAGAATAATGAAGAACAAAAAAATATAACTATGGGATAAAGAAAAGTAGAAAAAAAATATAAATGAAGGAGGCTCAAGTACATGCGCAAACAACTCCCCCTCGCCTTATTGCGTGCTCCTTGTGTTTTTTTGTCTTTCATGACGTCGTTACATCTATTGTCCCTAGGACTTTTGGTTTGATGTTCGTCTTTGCTCTTGTATGTGCGCGTGCAGCAAGTAACTTGGTCGATCTGACCGTGTAATAAAACTTTTCTCTCCCCTTTTTTGCTTTGTGACAAGACCACAGCAAGCCAGACGAAGAAGAAAGTCTCTTTTTAGGGTAAGGGATTAGGGTAAAGAGTTGAGAAATCCACCAACGTATGCTGCAAGTAACATGGATATCGCACGGCCTCGCAATAGCAAAAGAGGCGCGCAGGCCACAAAGGTCTACAAAGCAAGAAGAAGAAGAAGAAGAAGAAAAGGGAAGGAAAGGCATCCACTCATTTCTTCCGTCTCTTGGGGCTTCTTTTCCTCGTTTCGTCTTCTACTTCTTCCACCGTCGCCGCTGGACTCGTCGTAGTACTGCTTCCCAAGCTATCGACCCTATTGCTCTCTGTGCTGTCATCTGCGCCAAGTCCCACACCAAGATGTCCGGCATCATCTCCGCCATTGATATCTGGGAAAGTGAATGAATCTGCGGTAGGCTCATCCAGCGGAGCTGTCGTGTCAAAGTTGAAATCTGGTAACACGGTGCTGTTGCCATTTACATGTGACTGCGCGCCAACGCCGGTA
This sequence comes from Curvularia sp. IFB-Z10, assembly GCA_002161795.1. Lineage (NCBI taxonomy): Eukaryota > Fungi > Ascomycota > Dothideomycetes > Pleosporales > Pleosporaceae > Curvularia > Curvularia sp. IFB-Z10. The sequence goes on along the minus strand of JPSZ01000020.1, from coordinate 40,537 downwards.
TTGGCGTTGTTGTTGTCGGTGAAGAAATCCTCGTCGTGCACAAAGTTGTCCATATTCAGATCGTACTGTCCTGGTTCACCGAGGCCGTTGGTATCGAAATACGAGTTCTGGTCGCCCATACCCTCAATCCGTCCTGTTGGGCTAAGCGGTAGTATGCGCTCGTGAATGTTCTGGATCTTGGAGTTTTGCTGGTCGGACAGCTTTTGCAGCATTTCAAGCTGTTGTTGTGTCGCTTGATACTGGGCAAGATCGTTAAGCAAACGGCTCATTTCTGGCGGGTTGGGGTTGGTGAGGGCGTTGTCCGTGTTATGTTCAGCTGTGTTGTTTACGATTTGAGACAGAACATCGTTTCGTTGTTGTTGAGTGAGGGGTACGTGTCCATCCTGGGTCTGATAGTTGGATAAAGCGGCTGCGTAGTCAAAATTGGGTGCCTGGGTGGTCGATTGGCCAGCGCTGGCGTTTGCATTTTGTATCGCCGACATGATTGCATCGTTCCCAGGTAAGGATGTCCCATTGGATGGCGTTTCACTTTTGACGTGCGGTCCAGATACACTGTCTTTGCCTGGTTGATCTGAGAAAGTAGACTGAGACTGTTGACGATTGAGCGACACCGAGGGCCTGAAGGCCTGTTGCCGACTTCCCGGCCGTGTGATGGGACTCGCCAGCGGTCTTGTAGTCGGGCTCACGGTTGTGGCGCGGCCCGTCGTCGTTGGCGCGAGGTATTCTTGTTGGTTAGGAGCGGGAGCGGGAAGGATAGCGAGCGGCCTCTTGTTCCTCTGCAGCTGTGAAGACTTGTGTGCGTCTTGCATGGGGTAATCGTCCACGTCGACAACGTTGCCATGAGGTTGCTGTCGCGCCGAAGGGAACATGTCTGCAAGATTCATACCATTCGCGTTACCTTCTAAGCTCCTGTTGTAGAACGTGGCGAGAAATGTCAAAATGGCGTTGATCGAGTTCTCATGTCGGTCGTGCAGCGCCTGGAAAGATGTTGCTCGCGAATACAGCTCCTCATTCTGGCGCTTGATCTGTGTCAAGACATTGGAGATGAGCTTCTGCTGCTGCTGGAGTTCCCTGACCTCGACTCGTAGACTGTTGTATTCCGACCGTGGGATCATAGCCATTTGCTCATTACCTCGGACTGCGACTTCTTCAACATAGCCCCCGCCTCCACTATCCTGAATGTACTTGCGATCTTCATCGCTGTCGCCCTTGTTCTCCTCGTCTCGTTTGCGCTTTGGTCCGGTCGGAGGGTTCTTGGGCTTCTGGATGAGCCACAGCAGCTCTGGGCGCCCGCGCTTGAAGTATTTGTTGTAGTACTCGCTGGGCGCTTTTGCCTTGGTCTCGCTAGCCTTCATCGAGTTGTCTGACAGACCGACCTTCTTGTGGAAGCCGTACATGTTCAGCTGCCGGACAAATGATGCGTAGTTGTTGTGTTTGAACAATTCGGGTATGAGCGTCCGTGCAAACTCGTCTTCATCCAGCACAATGAAGCTGTTTCCATCGTCGGACCATCGAATGAGATTTTCGTTTTTGTTGTTATCAAGAAAACTGTTGGAAAATCAGCTACCGTTCCGCAACTGTAAACGCGACTCTAGGTATCTAGTTCCACCAAAGGCACAATTCAGGGCCATGGCTTGACCGGCAAAGCAATGTCTCACTCACCTGCTCAATTTCTGTACAAATGGAGGAATCTGCTTCCGCTTTGCTTGTGCGTCTTTCTTCGCAAGAGCTGCTTTCTGTTCCAACTCTTCGTCGTCATCCACCGTTTCCCACTGCTGTTGGGGGCTCGTAAACCCGTCCCATTGACTGCGTCGCGGAGCAGGTGCAAGCTGCTGATTCGTGTTCCGTCGCACCAATTGACCTGACATCTCGGCGCCGTCATTGTACCCGTCCAGGGATACGACGCGATTGTGGCCTGATGGCATACCCGCGCCATAGTTGTCGTAGAGTGGCGGATCATTGAAGTTCATGTCAGCAGGCACAGCAGGATCGTTCCAGTTGATGTATTGATCGGCTGGTGCGGGGATATCGTGCTGGTACGTCTGGGCGAGGGGCTGCGGGGATGCGACTGGCGCGCGTCGCTTGCGGTTGGACATGAGGATTCGTGTGTGCGCTATATGTGAGTTTTATGCGGATGTCCAGGAAGTTGCTTTTTGCAGTGCGTATCCAATAGTCCCGAACGCTTCAGAAAGATTCTTCACGAGGCTTAGGGCGGATATCAGCCCTGCACAAGCGATGCAGGCCGCAAAAGACGTGAAGCGCGTAGGTGAGTGAGTGCTCGCGCTGGGTCGGAATAGGTGAGAAGCGCGTTGTGGGCACGATTATGTATGTCTCTGGCCCGGATTGTTGTTTCGTTGTTGCGGTTTTCCCGAAAAGATCAGGCGATTGTGCTCAAACAGTTGGTCGACTCGCACAAAGGGGCGGTAGATGGGGTATCAAAGAAGAGGGCGCAAGCAGCGAGGCTGGAAGAGGCGGTCGTGGAAAGAAGTGGGCGGTTCGCAGAAGGGCGTTTGGAGGGCTGGCATGGGCGGAGCAAGGTGAGTCGGAGCCAGTGAGGTTATGACGCAGAAAGCGGTAGTGGGGAGCGAGCCAACGGAACAAAGGATGCAGAGGGTGGATTTGTCGACAAGATGCGCAACGTGTCCGGGGCGCAGTGTCGGGCTTGGAGCAGTGGCTGAGGCGTGAGCGCAAGAGCAGCTTCGGCGATGTCGCGCGTAGATGTCCGCAAAGACGAGATGCACTCACTTCACGGTCTTGCCAGCGTCATTCGCTTAGTACGCGCTAGCATGACTCGCAGCCTCTGCCCTGGACTTGTCACTTGTATAGTGCCAACGTCGTCGGCTCTTTAAGTTGCTGCAGCACTGGAGACGGCCGTCATGCAAACTGGACCATGACTGTTTGATGTTCCGGCGGTCAAGCTGTCCGATCCAGCCAGATTGGACTTTGAAAAATGATGCATCAGGCCATGGGGGTAATCGGCCCGGGTTGAGGTCGAATGATGGGAAATGCTGCAAATGCGATAGATGACTGCCTACTTTCCGATGGATCCAGCAGTCACATGAGCTCAGTTCGGCCTCAAGCGACCAGCATCTAACATGCTAGACTCGGCCACTGTACCAAAAACGGCGCCCAAGAGAACCCCGACTTGCTCCGAAGTACGATCCACGCCCAAGGTTAAGATCCTGGCACCCCATCCGCTTCATCCACCCTCCTGGTCTCAAACAAGTACTGTATATGCCCAGGCCCTACGTCTGGAAAGAGAGGAGCAAAAAAAAAAAAGCTGACAAGTTCCCCTTCCATGAGCACTTTCATGACGCGGCTTGTGCATACGTGGATATTGTCCCGGCAGTAAGGCCCACAAGCCTCGTCTTTGGCCTCGTTCACACTACGCCAGTGTATAAAAAGGGGCCCTACTTGCATGTAGAACCAATCTTGGACAACACAGATTTTAAAAATTTCTTCGCTTCATTGTGTTCAACATACAAAGGTTGAGTGGAGAAGCCAGGTGTTTAAACTAATCACCTTCCATTATTGTACTGCCGCGCCAGGCACCCAGCACCAACCTTAACTACAAATGATATCCAAACCGGAAACGCGAAAAAAGAAAAGAACAAGAAGAACAAGGGGAACAACGAGAATCCTGCAAACATCCGTTTCTTTGCCAAATGCATCTCTCTCATGGCTCACTTCCTCCATCGAAGCTAAAACGCACCACTGCAACGTGGTCGGTGGTTGTACGACTCAATATAAATTTGTAAAAAAACATATCCCATATGTTCGTAAATGCTTTTTTTTACTGTATCCAAAGTGGAAATGCGAGATTGGTGGTGGTGGTGGGTGGGGGCGCGGGCCCGATTTAGTTCTGGATGTAATGTCTCTACCATCGTGGCATCATTCTCTTCGTATGCATCGTAAAGTCAATCCAGTGTAAGTAGCGCGGCCAATTGCTGGCTTTAGGCCGTTAAACGTTCGTCATCGATTTCGTTCATGGGTGCCATCGCACGTGTCGTTGAAGGAGTGATGATACGTGCGACGACTTCGTTTCGTGCGGGTGGAGCTGACATACTACTGGCCTACAAGAATCTCGACATTGGATTGCGATGATAGTTCGTCGCTGCCCCGATTCTGGTGTCCGTTCTGTCGCGGGCGGCTGAAGCCCTGTCCTCGTTCAGGAAGGGGTCCACGAGGTTGTCTCGATGGCCGGTCATCGTAGTTGGTACTAAAGGTACGGTGGCCACCAATGGGGCCAGGGGCATCCCAAGAGGTCATCTGTCGCAACGATCGCGGGCTGCTGTTTTGAGGATATCCCGATGAAAGCTGCATGCGGCTCATTTCCCTTTCCAGCAAACCGTCGTCACGCTGCGACATGGAACCATTGGTTGGGGTGCCGTTGGGGTTGGTGGAGCTTCCGCTGTAGCCAAGACCCTCAAGTGAGATACCGCCAGGTCGTCCAATGGGATGGCTAGCAGTCGATGGGGCAGGTGATGGGGTATACGATCTGAGGTCCGCGTAAGACTTGGCGCCACGAAGGTTAGGCACCGCATTCAGGCCGCCAGGCGAATCCGGGAATCCTAGAAGACCTGATGGCTGTCTGTTGAAGGCGTTGTAGAAGCCGCCTTCTGCGCGGACATCGCTGAAATCTGTCGTGGCCGCGCGGTTCAGGTTGCGACGGGGTTGCTCCATGGTGTTGCTGGCCATCTGCGGCATCGGGGGGCTAAGCCCCTGGTTGTCATAAACCTTGAAAATATGGACTTGGCGCTGGTCTCCGGTACCCTTGGAGATGTGCGCGAGTCCCAACTGATGAGCCAGAGTATGGATGGTACGGCGCTGGAGTGGAGCCAGGTTAGCGGGGAAAGTCATGCTATCGCGATCCTTGGCCTCCTTGAAGAGCAGAAGCTGAGTGTAAAATTGCAGTGATTGAGGGTCATTGAGGTCAACATCTGCGTAATTTGTCAGCTGAGTTGATCGCCGTGTTGCTGCTGCAGGCGCGTCCAAACATACCGACAGTCTTTTGGCCACTGCCCCTCATGGCCGAGACAGGCGAAGGAGATGTGGCGGGCATGTGGGAGGCAAGAGAGCCGAACGAGGCCTGAGACTGAAGACCGCCACCAAGCGGACGATGTTGTTCTTCCAGCTGTCCGCGTCGCTCACGCTTCTCGCGCTCGATTCTCTCGCGCTCGGCAAGTGGCAGCATCTTCTTGTACTCGACGCGCAGCTTCCTGCCGTTGAGCTCAAAGTGGTTCATGGATTCAATTACAGCGGCGGTTTCCTCTGCAGTGGTGAAGTTGGCAAAGGCCAGACCTCGGAAGACGCCATTGTCAAAGTGGTAGTTGAAGGCGTAGGGAAGGGGCAGACGCAGCTCCGTCATGAGCGAGACTAGCTGCTCCTTCTTCACGGCAAAGGGAATGTTCTTGATGACAATGGCGGTGGGGATCAGCTCCTCGTCGACGTCGTGGCCGTAGCTCGTGTTCTGCATGGTGTTGAGGTTGGAGTTGCCGAGGGCGAAGCTGGGCAGACCCTGAGGCTGCTGGTCCATCCATCCCTTGAAAACGTGGGTCAGTATCGTGGCAAACGCGTGTCATGTTGATGGTGGTGATTGGGGGGATGGGGTGTTGGTAGTGGTGTTGGTAGTGGTATTGTCAGGGTCGTCTTACCGATGGCAACGCGCTGCGGCCTCCTTGCCGCTGCTGCGACTTGATGCGGGCGGCAGCGGCACCTCCCAGCGAACCCAGGCCGCCGTTCTGAGCAAATGCATTCGTGTTCCAGCCGGTAGCGGAGCCCATGTCGTAGCCGTAGGCAGCGCCGGCGTGCATGGTCTGGTTCAGGCGCTCGTAGTTGCGAGGCTGGTCGTAGGCGCGCTGGTGGTCGTCTTGGGCATACATGTTGGCCTGTTGTTGGACTTGACCGTAGGCGTCGAACTGGCGCGAGGGCATGCGGTGCAGAGAGCCGGTGTGGGACTGGTTTCGTTGGGCAATGGGCGAACGCGACGTGGCCTGGTCGTAGCCCGACGAGTACATTATATGCGGTGAGGATTTAGGGGGGGGGAAGGGTCTTGGGTCGTCAAGAGGACGTAGCGTGAGGGTTTGAGTTGCAGCCAGCGGGCGGCGCAGAAAATTAGGGCGGAGGGTACGAGTCGGTGGCCCAAGCTCGCGGAGTGGTGAAATGAAATGAGCGGAAGGCGACGGTCGCAAGCAGGCCAAGCAGACAAGCAGACAAGCAGGCAAGCAAGCGTGCAAGCGTGCAAGTCTAGGACGAGTGGCCGGGAGGGCCAAAAAAAAGGGGGGAAGATGAGGCTCGAGCCGGGTGGTGAGGAGCAACGAGAAGCCAGGGGATGCCAGGCGGACCCAGCTCGAGTGTTCCCCTTTCCAACGAGACCAAAGCCGCACGTTCAAGCGGACGGCAAACAGCAGCAGGGCTATGTGTTAGCGGACGTCAGGAAGGGTTCAATATCGCCTAGGACCCGAGGACGTGCGACGACGACGGAAAGGGTGGGGAGGAGAGTGAGTAGTGCGAGGCGAGGCGAGTCGAGTCGAGAGGGTCCGAGAGAAGACGACGCTTGTGCTTGGGTTGCAAAACTCTCTCCCACGCCCACTAACGGCGCGGGGAGACGGCTGCACACGTGCGCACGCTCCTATACACGCCTGTCCACGCCCGTCCACGCCCGTCCACGCCTTCAATACTGCCTAGTTTCTCGTTGCAAGCCGCCATGGTTCGCTGCCTGCTGCTTCCATTGGCCCTCGCCCGCCCCCCCTCGCCGCCCGGTCGCCTGCTCGTCCTGCCATGTACGCGTGTCTTGTATCGGTTTCATCATTAATTACCTTCTATCGCATACATGCTATCTATCCATCCATATCTGTGTACAAAGATAGATCCACCCGCCATGGATCCCCAAGTCATGGGCTCAAAGACCCCTTCCCCCCCTTGCCACGGTCGCTGACAAGCGGTTATTGACTATGGCCGGCGGCTTACAGGCCCTGTACATATCTACCATACATTGGCCCAATTACTCGCGGAACCACATCAAGGACCGGCCAGCTTCGCCAGAGAAGAAAACTGCCACAGCCACTGGCTGGGTTGGGTCATTGGCACTGCCCGCCTGCCATCCTGCCAGCCCGCCAGCCCGGCGCTCTGGATGTCGCCAGGTGGCGGGCCGTAGCGTTAGCTTCCCTGCTAATACATCAAACGTGCAACACGACGACGACAATGACAACAAATAACAACACTCTTGTCTTTTGTTCGGCGCCCGCTGCCATTTGCTGCAAACATGTCGTTCAACTGCGGTGAACACAAGGCTCTTGCTTTCCACCGCCTCGTCAATATGACGCTCGGGGAACATGATGCGCCCACGAGACGTCGTCAGCTGCACGTTGCCATCGGCAATCTCCTTGTGCTGCCCTTCACCGCACGTAACCTCTATTCATTCGCTATCCACTCTTTCACAAATGAACGTCCCCCTTCATTCACACTCGACCACGCCATGTCCAGCCGAGGCAAATGTCACACAGCATTGCCAACCCAAACACGGCTCCTGATTTGACACGCCTAGAATCCACTCCAAACTGTCACCATGGCCGTGGATGCGACAAGGCGATCACAAACGGCTTCCCGCTTTTACCAACTTTCTGACTGGCCCATCCAAGCTGATGCTGTTGGAAGGATCGCTTAGGCGCATGCACGGAAAATCATGTGATGTCAGCCACGCTCAAACACCTCTTTTGAACACGACTTTTTCGCCCTCGAATCGGCTTGCCTTGCCCTTGCTGTTCATGCTAGCCTAGCACAGGCGGGTTGCGCAATTCCTCAAATCCATGACTGCGCGTACCTTTACAATACACTTTTCTCACTCATCAAGGTCAAGTAGCCGCGACCATTCGCTCTCGCCTACGCGACGGAACTCGGCACCTGCTGCAAACTGCCCGCTCGCTTCCCACGCCTGCATGGTTGCTTGGTCGTAGGGCCCGTTGATGTCACCCTCGGGTGCATTGAGCCAATGAAACTCCCATTGTACTGGCTCTGGGTTTGGGTTCTTCCAGTCCTCTCCCGTCTCGCGCTTGTACTGCCGCATAATGGATTCGCGCGGGAGCTCATAAATGTCCTCCACGCCGCGGTCTGACAGCCGACTTGCGCATTCGGTAATTGAATCAATAGCTTGCTTTGCCTTTGCTGCTGCTGCCTCCTTCGAGGCATCTGCATCAACCTCCATGCTCTGGTCCTTCTTCTTCTTGGCCCGGTTGTTGGTCGCTTTCTTTGGTACCGCCTTGCCATATCGCACTAGCGCCTCCATGGGTGTCTCGCCTACATCGAGATGTGCAATCAGAGTGGACAACACGTCGCTGGTGACTATTGAGTCTTCGGCTCGCTCTCTAGCCTTTCGTTCGGCGTCCCTCTTGTCCTGCGCTTCCTTCGCCTTCTTCATGTCCTTCTTGGATATGCCCTCCAACCATGAATCTTGCACTGCTTCAGGATCAAAAGCCTTGCGCACGTAGTTGCCCGCCTCATCAAAGCGGCCCTCTTCCTGCTCAGCGCGCATGTTGAAGGCATCGAGCTTGGGCGCATGCTTTTTCTTGCTACCCGCTCCAAGCTCCTCGTCCATGTCCGAGTCGAGTCGATCGCGCTCTTCGTCGTCGCCTTCGTCGCTGCTGCTCTCCACTTCGTCTGTTGTGGCTTTGGGCCCTTTCGTGAAATCCACGGCTACGTGACCTCCAGACTTGCTGCTTTCCTCCTGGCCTTCGATCTCAGAGTTATCCAAGAAGCGCAGCTTCTTCTTGTTCGTTTGGTCTCGCCGAAGCTCCTCATCCTGGTCGTCGTCTTTGTCCTCATCCGCAAACATGTCATCGTCATCGTCATCATCCTTGGTGGCTTTCTCCTTTTTGTGATTTGCCTCTGCCCGAGCGTCAAAGTTCTCGGTGGAACTGTCTGAATCGTAGCCGTCGATGTTCACAGCGTTGCGTTTGATGCCTGAGCTTTTCCCTATCACGTCAGCTTCCAGAGCGGGATCCTCGTCATCGTCGTCTGCGTCCGGGGCGAGTGTCGAGGGATTGCGTGGATCGAAGCGAGGCTTCTTCGTCGACGGTTCGTCCTTGTCCAGGTGGTGGGTCCGCGTGAACTGTTCGCCCGCACGCTTTGGCCGCGCGGGGTTGTAGGTGCCGGTAGAACTAGCCATTATTGGCAGCGGGCGTGTGAAGCTGGGGATGCGCAAGAGTTTGCAGGACGTGGAGGTTTGGGTAGCTGGCCAGTGACGTCTTCGCGCGTTCTGGAAATTTGGAGCTTGGACCACTTGCGGCGGCAGCCTGTGGCTCCGGCCTGCGCCTGCGGCTCAAATGGCTGCCCGTAGTGTTTGTTAGGTACACTCCGTCATCCTCAAGCCCATACCTCTGCTGTCTTATCGTCTGCGAGCAGTCTCCTGACCGTCCCTGCTCTTCCTTCTCGTGTTCGCCTCCCACTGAGACATTCTCTTGGTCTGTTGATTACTAATACAGAATGGTGAGGGCGACCCCACTACTGCCACCACTCACCTTCTCTCTCCCTCTCTCCACTCTCCACCCACCACTCACCACTTACCACATGTAGTTCAACCCAAACTTTTACGACCAAGACGATCCCATGGCCATGTACCAGGCTATCCGACGCGGTGGTGGCGCCCCCAGACGCTTCGATGAGTACTTCCGTTGCTACCCCATTGCCATGTTGCCTGGTCCTGAACGCCCAGAGGCAAACCATGGCGGCAAGGTGTTCCTTCCTCCCAGCGCTCTTGACAAGCTCACCAGGCTGCACATCACCTACCCTATGCTCTTTGAGCTCATCAATGGAAAACAAGACGGAAAGAAGACACATGCAGGCGTGCTGGAATTTATCGCGGAAGAGGGCAAGATCTACCTGCCTTACTGGCTGATGGAGACGCTCAAGCTGGAACCCGGCGACCTCCTACAGGTCAAGTCGACTGACATACCACTCGGCACATTCATCAAGCTGCAGCCACAAGATTCCTCTTTTCTCGAAATCTCGGATCCGAAAGCCGTGCTTGAAAACGCGTTCCGCAACTTCTCCTGCCTCACCACGGGCGATATATTCACCTTTGCCTACAACGACAACGTATATAGCATAGCTGTGTTGGAAACGAAACCAGAACACCCAAGCAAAGCTGTATGCACCATTGAAACGGATCTGTCAGTCGACTTCGCACCACCAGTAGGCTACCAAGAGCCGCAGAGGACTAGCGGGACAAGCACCCCACGTAGCGGAAAGGGTGTCATGACTGGCAAGGGCGGAACTCTGCATGCTCACGGCACCATGGCGGAAGCGATCAACTATGAGGCTATTGCACCATCGTCGACAGCTGCGGCCAACGGGGCAAAAGCAACATCTTCCAATTTCCTCACTACTGGCCACAAACTGCTTAAGAAGGGTAGCAAGGCATCCACCCCACAAGCCTCGACACCCGTTGCTGGACAGTCCACAAACCCACCACCAACCGTCCGGCGCTCGAATGGTCCACAGCCACTTAGATTGCCACCCAACAAGCTATTTTTCGGATATGAGATCATACCACTCAAGAAAAAGGAGGAGGAAGGTGAGCAAAAAGAGTCCAAGCATTTTGAGGGTGGCGGCCAAACACTGCGGAAGAAGAAGGGTGATAAATGAGGTACTTGGTGAGAGTTTTCAGAGAAATGATTCGATTGTAGTATGCAATGCTCGAAACGGGAAGCATTTTATGGCGTTGATCAACGGATGCTGGGATGATACGGCATATGGCGTTTGGTACCTATACCTTGGGGCGGTTACAGAGAGATCCATAAAAACCACATTACTTCCTCTTCCTACTTTCCAATCACGTTTGTGGTCCTGGTAAATGCTTCGAAAGCGTTATTTCTACGACCAAGTGGCACAGAAAGAATAAAGTAGGTGACAATTCCATGATTCAATTTTTAGACAGCCTAAATTATTCCATTGTATGATAGTCACTTCGATCTTGATGCTAGAGATCTGCACACATTGGCTATTCTGACCCATGATCAAGCAAAGAAACCCAGCGCCCTGGTCAGATGGATATCATGAAACCCCGTGTAAACTTTTACCAAAAGAAGAACCCCACCTCACCAGTCCCTTGGTCACTACTCCCAAATCGCACCTTCAAACCGCCTCTTCCTTGACATGCTTGGTAGTATCAAGTGCATCCTCGGTCTCCCCGCCACTACCAGTCGCCGTCTCCACCTCCACCGCGTCTTTTTTTCCCTTTCTGGCGCGCGGCTTCTTGCTCGGTGTGTCCGGCGCAGCGTCGACAGTGGCATCCGACTCGTCTGCGCTGCGCTTCTTGGGCGTCTTTTTGCCGGTAGGCGTCTTCCTGCCGCCATTGCCAGCCGCTGCCTCGGGCAGTGTCCAACCGAGCGACTCGTACAACTCGCGCTGCTTGATGCGGAGTATGGAGACGCGGTTGCGGATGCTGCCGACTTTGGTGCCTGAAGGGGTTTGTTAGAGATTTCTCTTTCGGGGAATGCGCAGAAGAAGAGGAAGAGAGAGAGAGAGAGAGAGAGAGAGAGAGAGAGAGAGAGAGAGAGAGAAGCAAAAGGTACCTGGGAATGCGGTGGAGAGCTGCTCGTACTCGTCGGGCAGGACGTGGCGACCTTGGGTTAGGAGTAGTAGCTTTCGAAGTGTCAGTTTACGAAATGGGCGAGGAGCAATATCAGGGGGGGTTACTCTGAGGTCGTTTGCACCCTCCCACTTGAAGATCTGGAAATGTCAGTCATTGGTGATGGGCTGAGGTGGGCATAGGGATACTTACACCCTCGCTACCCTCGCCATTAGCTGCAGCTTTCTTTGGTGGCATGTTCTTTTGCTGTAGCTATGAGTTTTCTTCAAAGGGCGGAAAGCTTGTATAGAGAGACGAGAAATGCTATGCAAGAGACGAGAGAAGAGCAGCTGAGAAGAGAAAGTTGTTGAAATAGAGGGCAGGGCTTCTCTTTATGCGGCTCCAATGCTCTCTGAGCGGAGAGCAGTGAGTGATGAACTAAGAGGCAAAAATGAGAGTGATTTGCTTTCCATGTTGGGTGATGACTATATGCAATAACCCTCAACCTTCACTTTCACATTCAGTTTGACTACGAAGAGTTCAAGGTGCACAGAGAAAACATTAGTTTAGATACTGACCACAACAGGTATGCAAAAGCAGAGTACGTAGCATCAACCGATGCCGGACGAATTCATTGATACTTGTCCACGCTCGCACTCCGCACTATGATCCGGCCGGGCCTATCGAAACACCATCTTCTCTAGACTTGAGAGAACGTGACGTGTGTGCGAAAGTGATAAGATCAACATTAACGTCCAGGATACACTAGTACATCTCACTCTCACAACGCAGGCTACGGTCCACGAAAACGCTACGAAAAGCAATCATCATCACCGCCGTTCTAGACACAAGTCTCGAGCAAATATAGAATCGAGCACACAGCACCTAGACCGCGGCTCGTGGCGGATCATCGTGGTCGTGCGGTGAGGTCATACGACAAGTGTGGAGAGACGTTGCGGCTTCAACGGCTGTCTATGCAGCTGTACGTACGTATCTATTCTAGCTCCGCGCTGCGCGAGCAAAACACGTCGCCTTCGCGGCGCAGGCTATACGCGGCTACCCTGTGACTTTAACATGGCGGTGTCGTCGACGTGGATGTAGAGCAGAAAGCCTTGCCAAGCCGACGGATGTTTGGGACGAATCGGGCTGTGCACCTGCTTCAAATTTACCTAGGGCTTACGCATCGTGGCCGGTGCTCTCTCAGTTGTAGGTACCTAGGTAGGTACATGTTCCCTTTGCCTGTAATACGTCGTCGCTTTCCCCCCCTCCATCACATCGCCATCAGAACATCACAAAATCCTTCCATCTTCACCAAAACCAGGGATCGCTTCCTCTCATATGATGTACTCTCCTGACCCCGTCTGTTCGGCAAGTCACATGTCGGATAACAGTGTAAGGTTGGGCTTTCTGCACGACAGAAAAGTCAATCTTTCACCAACGTGCCGTGCTTATGACGCCGGGTATGCCGGTAGCGCACTGCTTTGACAACCTTCTCGGTTTTGTCCGTCACCCACCTTAGTCCGAATTAGTAGCGAGCAAAGCACAAAGTCACATTGGTCCAGTGACGGGCAGAATCATGTGCGTTGCTGAGACATGACTGGGATCATAGAGTGGAGCTCCAGCGTGCCCACTCGACAGCCAAGGTCTCCGCCGGGTGCTCAGCTTCGAGGCTTGTCTCCATGGCTTGGCCCCTGGATCTCATGTTCAAACACACATGACCGCGGTCCTACTTCCTCGCCGTGGTACAACCAATTGTTCTCTTGAACGTTTCTTTTTTCAAGGGTCAGAGACGGCGAATAGGATCTACACCTGGCAGGGGTACGCTTCCGACAGTCTCCAGCTTCAACACCGTACCTACAAAGCCAGCCTTTCAAAAACTCTTATTCCCGCGTTTCTCTACTATCATGTCTCGTACAACTCTTTTCTGCTTTTTTGTCTTTCTTGAGTGTTGTTTCTTATTTCCAAACTTTATTCCAACCATACCTTCACCAGGAAGCACAACACATCCGAAATAGCTTGAACATCCCTCTGCAGCAAAAAATGTGTATCCGAGTCGTTGAGAAGTTCCCCGTCTGCGGCTGTATCTATCATGTTCACTCAGTGGACCGATGCGCCTCGTATGGGCACCATCCCGTCGTAGACAAGATCATCTGGGTTGGCGCGTCGTGTCAGCAACATGGTGCCCAAAGGAAACACCAAAGGTATCCTGGCTCAGCTCCGGCAATACCTACTAGTGCCTTTGAAGCCGCCATACTTGTCTTTTCTATCAACCATGTGGAAGAGTAGATGAGGTGGAGAAACCCCACTTCAGGCCTCATTTGAGAAGTGTCGGTGGCCGTCCCCGGAGTCAGGCCCGAAGCCAGACGAAGAAGAAAACATACGATATGTGAGTGTGGCACGTTTTCTGACACACAACATGACTAAGAAAAAACTTCTTGACTGATAATACACAAGGTATGAGAAACAGCGCCCAATGATCGCCAACTCTATATCGATGACAGTGCTCTCGCAGGGCCATCATCCTATCCTCACATACCGACCATGACTGGCTTGGGACACGATACTCGCAAGGATAAGCAAGCATCGACATGCCGAGGCCACACTTTACCTAACAACAGCAAGCAAGATGGAAAGGAGAAGAAGGAAACAAAACACAAGGCAAGCACCCGCCCTGGGCACTTGGCGGTTCCGCCATGCCACCCACTTCTGAAACATGATTCATGGGTTGTATTTCGGCCGTTTGGCACAGGTACCCCATCGCCCGTTGAGAAGGCAGCATCAGCATCAGCATCAGCATCAGGGCGTATCCTGGTTTGCCGTTCACACACACTCTTCCAACGTACTTACGTACGGCCCCGCTTCCTCTCTGGGGAAGCTCTGTCCGCAGAACCCTTGGCAGTTTTCTTTTCGTTTCCTTTTTTCTCCCATGCCTTTCCCCTGGCTCGTTAAAGTCCCTTCTATCTCGGGTTCAGTATTGAATTGGCATTGTATGTATATTTCCTGTGGCAAACTCACTCTCTGGGGGCAAACGCTTTGGGGGGTGTCTACGTAGTTTAATCAAAAACTGCCACTGTGTTGGCGCACGGACGTTTGGTTCGCACGTCGCTCCTCGCAAGTCAGTCGTCGCCATGCGTTTGTGAGCCTCACTTGACTCTGCTTTGTGTTCTTGTCCGCTGAAAAGGTGTGTTAACGCAGAGTCTCATGTATCTAGGTGATTTACTTTCCGCTTGTCAATCTCTACCTTTTCTTTGTGCTTTTTCTTCCTCTTCTTCTGCTCTGCAATCTTTGGGGCAAAACACGTTATGAGGGATAGTAGGTTTAGAATGGGAGATGGGTGGGATGTGAACGAGTTGTCTACATAGCATCTGATGAGATGAATTCTACACAATGTAGCGTCTATGCACAGCTTCTCGCAACCCCGCTTTAAATACTGCTTTCATGTCGAGCTACAGTCAAAAAGCCACTCCATGTCCCCTTTGCATCTCCAAGTTTCCAGGAAATCATTTGCTTGCTCAGGTGTCTGCTACTGCTTCAGAAAAGGGAAGAGAAGATCAAGTTTAGTGCATATATACACAGGACGAATGTACAGAATCATTTGGCTTTGCGACGAGGGCTAAAGTTGTTGTGTATCATGCTGTCTCCAGAAACATATGCTATAACCCCTTTTAGTATTCCCACATTTACGCGCATGGTCACACACGCAAACACATACACACACAGAAGACAAAACAAACTCGCACGCGAACCACTCAACGACTACATCCATAATGTTGTCGAGATGGCAACGCTTACTCTCTCCATGCATCTGAACCTCTAGTAGTTTTAAAAAAAGGCGCTACTCTTCTCTTTTCGTTACACCAAGACTCCTAATGACACCTTTCTCCCTCTCGCCAAGCCTCATGGACCGTTTTTGATGGTTTGCCGTCAAGACGTGAAGAAAAGAAAACCATATTTGCAGAAGAAAAGTCGCGAACCAAAGAAACCCATCAGAACTCGCTCGTTGATGCAAAGTAACCGGGATACAGAAACCAAAGGATAAAAAAAAAGGAACTGGAGCTAAACAAAAGCCGAAGCTAAGCCCAAAAAGGTCAGTGCACTTCCCCATGTTCTTCCTTGGGCTTGTACATGATGGTAGTCAGGAACTGCGGGGGAGTTGATCAGTGTTTATACTTGGGACAGCAAGTGCATGGACAAACATACCTTTTGCTTATATCTTGTTGTAGCACTGGTGGCCAAGATGTTGTCCTTGATGCTGCTCGTCGCTAGATGGTTCAGCACCGTGTGGTTTGGATGGATCAGGACGCTGCTGTCGTCCTTCATGGGCGTAGTGCCGTTCAAGATGCTCTTGCCCAGGAATCCCGGTAGTGTGGGTGGCGTGGGCAAGTTGTTGGTCATGGCATTTGCGCGTGCAAAACGAGACGAGTCTTCTGGGGCATCCAGGTCAAGCAGATAGCGGGGAATGTTCTGATGGTACTTCTTGGTTGGCTCGGGGACAACTGGTTTGGGCGGCTCGGGCAAAGGCGCCTTCATGGGCTGAACGTCAGGTGCGGTGGGAAGGACTTGAGGCGGGTACATGCCGGCGGGAGCTTCGCGTTCCTGCATAGGCGTTGTGGCATCTCGCGCGGCCTGTGTATCCTTTGACGGGCTGACAACGGGCGGCTGCGGCTCCGGGTAGGGTACTTCGATATAATTGACAAGGATGTTGGTGTAGTCTACGGCAGTCGGCAGCTTGTCGCTCGTGCGCATGTCGTTGTCGACAAGAAAGGTGAGATGGTGGGTGCCTGGCGTAACCGAGACGTAGGCAGAAAGGACGTCCTTCTTCTTGCTCGGACCGTTTCGGTGGAGCTTGTATTTGCGGTTCCAGCCTGCAAATGTGCCTGTGACATAAACGCGCTCGCCAGGTCCTTCCCACTCAATCAGGGTTGGAACAGTGGGGCGGCCGGTGCTGGGGCCCTTGAATTCTTCGCCGAGGTCCTCATCGTCGGCCGTGGTGGTGCTCAGCATCGAGGAGCGACGTGGAAGCATGCCCTCAGCCTCATTCTCGTGAATGGGACTCCATATCTCCTCGGGTGATATGATGGGTGATCCGGGAGTATGGACCTCTTCTTCAATAGGCAGCGGTAGACGGGGCGGACGGCTGAATTGCGACGAGGGGATAAGGTAATCTTGCGAGGCGTCGGCGGGGTCTATGAGGGAGGCGACGTCGGCCTCTTCTCGCGGCGGAGCGGGCACGTCTACGGGCGGTGTTGGCGAGGGCTCACGTGGGGGTTGAGGGTCGGGCTGGGGCTGGGACTCGGGCTGGGACTCGGGCTCAGGTTGTTGAGGTTGAGGTTGTTGTTCTGGCTCTGGTTCTTGTTCTGGTTGTGGCTGTGGCTGTTGGTCTGGCACAGGCACCGTGATTGCTGCTGACGGCGGGGTGGTGGTCGCGGTGGAGGAGGGGGTATTGCGGGGGGATTTGTCCTTGTCCTTGTTCCTTTCCTTTTCCTTGTCCTTGTCGCGGTGGTGGGCCTTGTGGGTGCTCTGCTCGTTGCCCATGGCGTCGTGGTGCGAGTGTGTTTGGTGCGAGGAGTGGCGGTGGAAGTGGTCCTGGGCAGCGGCACGTAGCTGGCTGGCCACGGCTTTTGTGCTAGTTCCTATCGTCTGCGCCCGGCCTCGCGAGTGTGGACGGGCAGAGGAGGGCTGGCTCTCAGCGTTTTCGAGGCTCACGGACGGGGCAGCGGGAGCTTTTGCGGCGCTGAGAGCCTGGATCGACTCTCGCCGTCGCGCCGAGTGGTAGTTTGAGTGCGGGGGGTGAAGGCCATGTGATGTCGTCACGCCCGAGGGCGACTGCGGGTTGGACGAGGGCGTCGTCGAGCGCGAGTTCTGGTTGCCCATTTGTTTGCCGCGTCCGGACGCTGCGAAGACGCTGCCAGAGGTGCAGAGGGCAGGGCGTAGACAAGCCCCAGCCTGAAGCTATCGTATCGCGCCCGGCCTTGCTTGGGACGACTGGCCTGCAGCGCTGCGTCAATCGCCGATAGCTCTCCGCCCCAGCCAATCAACGGCCCGCCTCTCTCCCCTCGGCCTACATACATATCATATACATACATACATACATACATACTCGGATACCTCAACCTCTACAGCTGCACCTCCATGGACGCCACTACCGTCCTGTCCATTGCCCGCCATGTCACTGTGCACACGGCCCGCGTGGCATGGTGGCCCATTGCCAAGCTCATCACTGTATCCATCATTCTCCTGCGCCCATTCTATGTCATCATCACTTTTGCCCTGCTTCCCTTCATCCGCCTCGCCCAGGCAATCATCCGAGTCCTGTCACTCCCCTTTAGCGTAAAGTGGCTAGAACAGATCGAGGTAATCAGTGTATTCCATCGTCTCTACCCAAACTCCAAGCTAAACGGCTGCAGACCTTGTACGTCTTTCTCGGAATAGCCAGCCTCGTAGGATGCATTACTGGCGTCACCCTCTTTGTCATATTCAAGTTTCTGTCCTCTACCTTTAGCATTGATGCCCCCATCGTCCCGGAGAAGTGTGCCGACACACGCACTGCCGCTCAGTACCGGGCTGCTCGCCGTATCAAAAAGGACGAGGCCGTCCACCACTCGCCAAGTCCCACTCCCATTGTTCTAAGAAAGCCTGCTGGGCCTCGTAGGCGGGGGCTGCTCTCCCAGGCCATTATCGAAGAGGAGGATTCCGACTTTTGAGCATGCATCAATGTGGCTGGTCTGCAGCCTCGGACGCCTCTGAATCCACCACCAAAGTAGAATGCCCAGCGTATCTCTCCTGCCATGGTACCGAGTGAATGCTGGGCGTGCGACTTGATTCCGTCACTGTGCCGCCTTTACCCAACTGGAGCTTATCCACGCATTCTTCAGCTGTCACATTTGCATCCAGCGCGTACAATTCGTGGGATACTGTCGACGACACGGATTTTCTCCGCAATATGGATGGTGCCGACTGTAGAGGGCCACGGTCATGGCATGCTGTTGAGCTGCATGCCGACTTTGTTAGCAGCGGTGCCTCCTACTGTGCATTTGACGCCCTTCACTCACACTACAGTCCCACCTTCGTTCTTGTCCGCACTAGCCACAGTGAGCCAGTGGAGGACGACAGCTGCCCATGTGACTATGTTTGTTGTTGTCAGCAAAAATGATCGCACATGTCCACAACAGCAGCAGGCGTAGTGGTAGTAAATAGTCGCACCGTCGAATATGCAGATTGTAAGACACAACTAGAATCACACACGTCAGCACATCCACTACTATTCTTTGCCCCAGCTTGACTTACAAAAGCTGGCATGTTTCCCTTGAGAACGCATAATGCGGTAAGATTACCAGCAGCGGGCAGTACGACCAGCACACATCCGATCAACGTCTTGCACAGCAATCCTTCCACTTTCCGTAGGATGACTTCGTTTGTCGGATGGAGATCGATGATCCCCTCTTCTGCTCGTCCACATATGTTGCCAACTGCTCTAGCCAGTCGACTTACGAAGCCTGCGCCACAGGACTGGCTTTTTCTTACCAAGGGACTAAGGAGATATATGAAGGCAAAGGTGAGGGATATATTGATGGCGATGGTACACACCAGCAACGGTATAATAGCATATGGTTGCAGGCCGATGCGGCAGCGTCCGTCTTCTTCAGAGAGCGATGTCAGGGGTGAGACGAAGCCAGCCACACCAATGGCTCCGAGACTGACAAAGATACCAATGGTACTGAGCAGCCATAGGTAATCGCCATATCGCGACCGGTAAGGAGCTCTCAAAATATGAACGCGTTCGACAAGGAAGAGATACCTGCTCGCAGCAACGTGAGTTCACGCGCGCAAATACGCCCTAAGAGCAAGCCACCACATCTACTCAACCTACATGCTCACTTTGCCGGCCGTGTAGAAGAGAAGACAAAGCTTTATGGTGGCGTCACAAGTCGCATGCGATGTAGTGCCGAGACCATTATGAACAAGTGTAGCGGAGATGATAAAGGTGATGGCAGAGATGTAATCGATAAAGACGTAGACGTGGGTGAGTGTAATGTGCTTTAGGAAGTGCTGGTTGAACCGGCGTATGCGGTATCCTATGTATGCCTTATCAATCGCTGTGCTCTGCGTAGGTAGGTTGCACTCGGAAGTGGAGCGCACCGAGCAACCCAGATAGCAGACAGAGACAGAGCTTAGACGTAAGCACAAGCGAGATCCGTGACTTGACCGGCTCGCCAGAGTGGGGAGAGGGTGGGCGGGCCAAGTCGCGTGCGTCGTGGGGCATAGGTGCCGGAGGTGCCAAGGCCACGAAGAGCGGCGACATTGTGTTGGTTGCAATGAAATACGGCACGCGAGGGGCTAAGCTTGTGCAAGGAGTTTAGGAGAAGAAGTCATGCTGAGAGGTTGTCATAGGTGGGTGGTTGGTGGTGTGTATGGTGTTGGAAAGAGGATTGTATTTGCGAGCGGGAGGCATACGCCAAGAGTATACACTAGGAAACATCGACTGGGGTGAAGCACGTGACCGGCTATTGAGGTAGGAACAACGTTCCTGCAGTCTCGTGACCAAAGCATCGGGAAGCGGCAGCATGCTATTGAACAGGCTTGCAACAAGATTTGGACAAGACAAAGTTGGAGTGGGAATAGCGACGGTTTAGCGAGTTGTGGGGGTCAAAACTCAGCAACGGCACGGGAGTATGCTAGACGCATAGATTCGCAGCACCGATGGTTATCAGTTGGCCAAGTGGATGGTGCAGCTTGTTTCTGGCACGGGTACGTCATGGCTCATGGCTCATGGCTCACATGCTGGCTGTCAAGTCAGACTGGACAAGACAAGACAAGACAAGTCAAGACAAGACACGGCAGGTGAAGCGGCAGAATCTTCACAACCACCATAGACGGTGGGCGGCTAATGGCACATTGAGCAAGTGGCGCGCCAGTCGTCGGCAAGTGTATCGCAGTATCTCATCGTCGGCGGAGAGCATGTAGGCGTAGCAGCTGTAATACTAACACACAACGCTGCAAAGTAAAGCAAACAAAGGCAAGACAAGGCCGCGCAAGCGTGGTGTGGTGAGATGGCCAGCATGGCTCAGCGGCGAGACGTCCGTGGTTTGCTGCAGTTCGCATCTACCGCCACCACTCGCCCCCTGAACCCTGCCACGCGCTATCTTAACCGAGATTGGCGTCTGGGCTCGAGCACAGCCTCGCTCCCTCTCTCTCTCCAGCCCGGCTGTGCTCAGCTTTATTGCGCCCGCCCTGCCTCTCTCTCTCACACACACTTTTTCTCCCGGCTGGCACTAGACGTACGCCCATGTTTGCTGCCCATGCTTGACCTGCGCCTCCGTTGATATCTCGTCACCGCATCCCCCCCGCCCTCGCGACTGCACCTCCTCACCCGCTCTCTGCTCCCCCATCCACCAATCCCGAGGAAAAGGAGGCCAGCCGACGACGACAACCCCACAACAACAATAACAACAGCAGCAGCAACTATGCGGAGAGGCGTCACCATCTTCTTGCTCGTGACCATCCTGGTCCTTGGCTTTGCCGTCCACAGCGTCTGGACATTGCTGGGTCTCTTGGTCGCGTCCGGCCGCGAGGATGCTATTCTTCGTGGAGAGCTGCCTGCGCCCAACTCGAGCGCAATCGACCACACGCCCCAGGTCATTCCCAAGATCATCCACCAGACATACATCAACGAAAGCATTCCGGCGCACTGGAAGGGCCCACAGCAAAGCTGCCTCGACCTCCACCCCGACTACGAGTACAAGGTACGAAGCGCAAACCTGCACCAAATCTGCGCCCCTGCTAACCAAGTCTAGCTGTGGACCGACAAGAAGTCGCGCGAGTTTATTGCGGCCGAGTACCCGTGGTTCCTCGAGACTTTTGACGGCTATCCCTACCCTATCCAGCGCGCTGATGCCATCCGGTACTTTGTCCTTCACCACTTTGGCGGAATTTACATTGATTTGGACGACGTGAGTACACCCAATGGTCGAACACGCGACACACAACTGACAATGCGCAGGGATGCAATCGCAGCCTTGATCCGCTGCTCGCCTACCCCGCCTGGGTCCGCCGTACCATTCCCACCGGAATCTCAAATGACGTTATGGGCGCAGTTCCCCGCCATCCCTTCTTCCTCAAGGCCATTGATTCATTGACCGACTACAATCGTCGCTGGCCCCTGCCATACATTACCGTTATGGCCTCTACTGGACCGCTCTTCCTCAGTCTCGTCTGGAGGCATTACAACAACGCTGGCCCCGAGGGCGACGAGCGCGTGCGCATCCTGTTCCCCGACGAGTACAACAACCATTCGTGGAGTTTCTTCACCCACCACCTTGGAAACAGCTGGCACAGGACCGACGTCAAGATCATCTTCTGGCTTGCCAAACACTGGCTGCTCGTAACCATTCTTGGATTTGTTGTCGGTTTCACCCTCCTCGGCGTCGTGTACAAGTTTGTCGTTATGAACAAGCGCTCTACCGGCCCCGGCTCCCCCAAGATCCGTTTCTTGAATCCAAGAATGCCTTTTTACCGTCGCATCAGTCAGAAGAGCTTCGAGCTCAACGACCGACACGAGGTCTAATTGGCATATTTGCGCACTCTGCATGATTTCAGCGTTATGTCTAGCACTACGTGTCCCGCATTTTCCGGCGTTTCCCCCGTCGCTATCGCCCCGTATCTTCTCTTCGTTCGTAGACCAGTTTTTTATTATTTTCGTCCTGTCTATTTACATCAGGGCAGTGTTCCCTCGTAGCAAGTTTAACTGTTTTATCTTTTCAGAGGGGTACCAAGGGCGTGGTTGGTATATGTGAAACGGTTGGGCTACCGTTGTTGTTGTTGAAAAAGCACCTTTTGAATGAGTATTATAGAAAGAGGCCCACAGAGGCACCATGGAGGGTAAGTCCCAGACTTGGGTCTGGGCGCCACTAGCACATTGGGCTAGACGAACTAAGATAACTTACGATAATATCAAATATCCACCAAGACGTGGAGTGACTATACGGGTGTTTCACTTGCAAAAACAAAAACATGTGACAGCGATCTTCAGTTAGAAAAGGAACAGCCCAGCGATCGTATGAACGAGAATGTCGTCGGAATGGATGTCGGAGACAGGGAGGGTGTGCATAGGCTACTGCAGCTCGCTCCTGATTCGCTCACCATTGTGCTTTCTTTGGCAGCCCTGTCCGTAAGTACTCCTACCAACGACAACACTACAAAGTCACAAGGGTATTCCAACACTAGTTCTATACCATGCATTCTTTGATATACCTACATTAGGTATTCAGGCTGCCTGAACATGCGTCGGCTCAAAACTAGTCGGCTGCACCATTACGCAAAGGGCAATGACGCAGGCGCGCCACTTCCGTAACGGTGACAGCCCTTCCGTCATCGCTCCGCCCTACCACGTCGAGCGACCATTCAACTGCAAGACTCCGCCATGTTGGAAACACCATCAATGCGCCCTAGGCCCCATTGATAGGCCGATATCCGTTTCCTGGTTCCACGTCTTGCATGCTTTCGTGTCGCAATCGCCCTCCTTCCTCCCTTCCCACTCCATCTCCTGCAAAAGACGCAGCCTGACTACCTTGTTTTCTCCACCACCTCAACACCTTCTCCGTCCCAAAAGGCAGAATCGAAGCCCTGATATACACTACCTCTTTTCATAATGGTCGGGGTCACAGTTCCAATGCGCGAAGGCGCAGAACTCGTTGGCGAGCACGGATATCGATACTTGCTCGTCAAACCCCTCGGTCAAGCCAACGTGTGGGTTGCCGTAGACGCAGCGACACAAGAGAAGATATTCATTGTCAAGCAACCGAGCGACGATGATGTCGGTTATGGCTGGCCACGATTTCAGCATGAGATGATCATGCACGAATTTCTCAAGGGTATCCCAACCATTCGACAACAAGTCGACCGCATTCCACCATTGTCCAGGTCCGACCCGCCGCGCATTGTGCTAGAAATCCTGCAGTCCACACTTTGGGATGCACGACGCAAGCGCCAGTTCAGCGACGTCGAGATCAAGGGCATTATGCGCTCGACACTCCAGGGCTTGCGGGATGTGCACCAGAGAGATCTGGTATATGCAGGTTCGTAGCTATGGCACCTACAACCTGATCTCTCATCTAACAATTAGTCAGATTTAAAAATGCAGAACATTCTACTCAGCGGATTTGAAGAAACACCCAACGAAAGGGCGGTGGTAGGCGACAATCGAATTACCACCAAACTGGGAGACCTGGGCATTGTCATGGAACCAGCAAAAGGTCTGGTTCAACCCATCATATACCGTGCTCCAGAGGTCTATTTCAGAAACGAGATCAGCCCTGCCGCAGACATTTGGTCATGGGGACTCATCTACTGCCAGCTTTTGGAGGCCCAAGCGTCTTTCACCAAGTACGGTCTCTATGACGAGCTCCTACAAGGCAATCAAGTCCAAAAGGAGAGATCGGTTGAGCGAGCCATTGCCCACGACTTCGGCTTAGGTGCGCTAGACTACTATGATGGATGTCGACTTCCCTACCATGACAAGACGCACTACGAAGGACAGCACTGGGACAGACTCATAGAAAAAGGCGTTCCAGAAAAGGAGATCCAATTCCTTAGATGGGTCCTGAATCCTGTACCAACCGATCGGCCAAGCGCACAAGACATCCTCGATTCCGGATGGTTCACAACTGACGACAAGGCGACTGGTCGCATTGCCGAGACACTCAAATCGCGTGTTGAGGAGTCTCGCCGGAAAAACCTACTTCGAAAGAACAGCGAGCCTATGCTCTCCAACATGTCGGCCCAGGCGCCTGTGAAGAATACCCAGGTCCCTCTCGAGATTGCAGCTTCTACTACTTTACCATCGACACCCATGCCCCAAAGCAATCAGCAGCCTGTTTCGTTTGAACCGGTTTCTTTCCAGCCTGTCGAAACGACACAGTACTATAACCGTCCAGCAGCGCCGCGATCTAGTACTCAGCGCCCAGCAGGCGGGACTTTTATGAATTACGGATCTTTTATGAGATGAGTTGTGGGCTCGAATGTTTGTGCGTGGTAGGACGTGAAATGGAAATGCCAGATGGCGTTTGTTATTAGGGAGAGAGAGATGCGAAATTACTGGCCTAGGAGAACTAATAGGGTGGACTCATTGTTAGACTCGGAATTTGATATGTCTTGCGAGAAAGAAATATAAAACAGTAAAAACGTTCCGTTCTCATAGCAGGATGTATGTTACTCATTTAGCTATTTTGTTACTACCTGATATCTTTCTCACCTACTGACCTTCACCACACGCGTGTAGATGGTGTGTATCACTTCTGCATCCTGCTGCTTTACATCCTCTCATTCTTTCTCTTCGTTTCTTTTAGCCCTAGTACATCGTATCTGTTTTTCTCTCGCGATCCTTTTTCTTTTCTTCTTTTCTTCTTTTCTTCTTTTCTTCTTTTCTTCTTTTTCCTTTTTTTCTTTTTTTCTCGTTCGTTATATCTTGTCTTTATGTTAGAGTTACCTCTGTACATGTACTGAGTGGGTGGACACGTAGTGAGGAAATTCCGCTCAAGTGTACTTCATTGTGATTGGAAAAGCTGTTTGAAGCTTCCGATGTTTGATCATGTGATAAATATTCTTGCAGAGATGATAACAGTATCGCGCCAACGGCCGCATAAGAGGTTTAAGGCAGACTCCAATAAGAGTGTCCCTTGGAAGTGCCATCGGCGCTTAGCGGGTCTTTCGCGGTCTGCTCTCCAGCTTAGCGCTCGGAATCCACATCGGAACGTTCCGAGCCTGTAGCCTGTTGCTACAAATACATTGCGGCATAGCGACATACGCCGGTTTAGGAGATGGTGCCTGCTCTCGACCTTTATGGTGAGAAACTGCCAAGACAACACTGCCTTCGGGTGATAAAGGCCGCAAACTGCGGTGACTGTGCCGCAATCGCACCCGTGGATTAAGAGACGTCGCTTCTACTGCAGGGAAACGAGCTCCTACTTCCATCATCGCAAGCAATACGTAGCCGATCTTTTCCTCCCTTTACCGAGTCGAAGAACTACCTAGGTCTTTCGATACTACGCACTCATTCGACAAACATGAACGATCTACCACAGGAACTTGTCGACAAAATCTGCAGTCATCTACCCCAAGAGCACTTGAAGAAAGTGCTCACGCTCACACGCCAATTCCGCTACGGTGCCGAGAGGTTTTCTGGATTTTTTGCAGAATACACCGTCAACAAGAGCAATGTGCAAGAGTTTGTTTCGCGTTTCTCGGGCCATCGTCTGCTTTACTTGCGGGAGGTGATATTTCGCCCGACTCTCCCACCCGTTCCAGAATTGGTTGAAGGTGAAGACCCAAAACCGTGCCGAGAGACGGCAGACGAGGTACACCAAAGAGATGAATTGTTTACCCAACAGATTCAGTGGCTCTTTCATACCCTAAGTTTGATCGAAAATCGGCCTGGGGAAAAGGTCGTCCAAGGCAGATACCGACTTTCGATATACAGCCCTATCAGATCACCTACAAAAGACTGGAGCTGTCCACACCATGCCGTTGTTGGTTGGCGCGTGCGCCTTCTGAAAGTCGAGTTGCCTCTCATTTTGTCTGTGCAATCTTTTGAAATCTACAACAACTACAACAACAACAAGGACAGTTCGTATTTCTACGATGATAGGACGACATACACTGTACCTGAATTGAAGCTAGATTTTCGTATTCTCATTGATCTTGCGACAAGGTTTCCGAACCTTGAGTACCTAGGTACTCGGACTGGAGGGTTCGAGTGGTGCGAGTATTGGTCTGAAGAAGATGAGTTGCCCATCAAGGGCTATGAGAGCGACTGGCCAGGATTGCAGCGCGATGCAAGAAACAATTTTTCCGCTGCAGTTCTGTCTCTCCACGACCAACTTCCAAAATCCTTACGGCGGGCTTACCTGGACTTTCTGAATCCTCTCGAACGTGCGTTCAGCATCCATCACGGCAGGCCTTTGCCGGATCTGGTGGGACCTCTCACGCATGACCCTTTTAGTTCGAGCCTTCGTTTGCTAGGCCACAACCTTCGTTACCTCCAGCTAAGGTGTATGATCGATGAAAGCATCTTTTTGCAAGAGGATGGCACTGCGTCAATCTGGCCCAACCTCGAACGACTCGAAGTCATGTTCCACATTGCCCGTCCTGACGGCACATGGTACTTCCAGGGTGTCGATGGCAGAGGCCACGATTCAATTGGATTCCCAGTCACCGACGCGTCTTACCCACCTTATGAGACCACAGACTCCGACATAGATATGGATGATGCATACGAGGATTACGGCCTTAGGATTGAATATGTTGATGGCATGCGGTTTCGCATTGTACCCAATGATAGACTGAGACCTCTTTTAGAAGGGTTCGCCAAGGCTGCGATTCAGATGAGGTATTTGAGGGAAGCTATGATATGGTGTCCGTTGATATGTGACGACGAAAACTGCTGGGACAGTTACGGAGGCCCTTATAAATACCCCAATCCCTCAGAACGAGCTTGGGCCATCAGATACGCTGAATCAGGCTGCTCTACAAGTTCTAACTCGTCCCGTAGACTAGAATGGTGGACCCTGCCATGGCGGCCTGACCCCGAGCTCCGCAACCTCTACCAACAGATCGGGCGCTCAAGACTTGGAGACGAACTAGAAGAATTCTGGACAGATGATCTCGCCGAAAACTCGATTGTATACCTAGATAACTTCAAGAATGGCTTTTTCGATGAAGATCCTGGTAGGATTCCGTACGTTGAGTGAAACAATCTAGTTTCGGTTTCGAGCGAACAAGCCTGGGAAACAGAGGGCGGGAGGTCATGCAGTCAGGACGATTGGTAAACACAACAGAATGTTCGGGAAGGCAGGGAAAAGCTATCTCAAAGGCCTCTTCTAAAATTGACATTCTATGCTCCCTACTTCAAACTTCCAGAAGAGAATCAAAACGTACTAATGGCTATGGAATCCCCCTAAGCTGGTTTCCAATTAGCAGGCTTCTCCCAATCCTTGACTTTCTTCCATTCTTCCCGGGTCTTGGAAATGAGGGCAACAATATCCTCGTGACTCTTCTTGAGCCTTTGCTTCTTTTGCTTGGTCTCCTTGTTGTCTGCCGGGTCATCTTTGTACTCGCCCTTCTTGCTCTGATTGTCCCAAGCTGCATCTAGATGGCCGAAATGAAGATCCATGTACTCCACAGCCCTCTTCTTGACCTCTTGAAAGACCCAGTCCATGTACTTATGCCACCTTTCTTCGAGTCCTTGCGCAACCCATGGCCTAGCGGTAACTTGGTCTTTTCCAGGCCGGAAGTAAATTCGCGGCGTCTTATGAAGCTCCCTGTCAATGTGCCCAATGATGGCCCCCATTCGGTTCTTTTGGTTCCCAAAAATCTCTGCAACTTTGTCGTCTCGCATGTATATGAAGGCTCCTATCATCTGACGCAAGTTCAACACCGCGACGCGTGCCTGTGACTCCGCATCCAGGTTCTTGTATTGTTTTTCCTTCGAAGTACCTTTGGCCAAATTCTCCATTTTCTCGCTATCGCGAATAGCTGTGTACTCACCATTTTTCTTCTTATCGAGATCGAATATCTGTGTCGAAAAGTTGCGTTAGATGCAGTTGTACGGTTGGTTTGGGGTGGCATTACTGACCCTGCCTTTGGCTCTCCCGTTTAAACCCTTTTCCAGAAGAGTCATCTCTTCGAGCCACATCTGTGCTTTATTCTCTCTGAATGGATACGCTCTAGCGATCCATTCAAATGGCTTCACTTGCTTCTCACTAGGTTCTATATTCGCATTTGCTCCATCTCCAGGTGTTGGCGTTGCGACTGAGCTTGTGGACGACGAAGCAATCGAAATTATAGATGATGGAGCAATCGAGATGTCGGAGGATGAAGCAATCGAAATTGTGGGTGGTGAAGTGGTCGGGCTTGTGGATGGCGTAGGCGACGGACTGTGCTCAGGCCCATCCATGACCTGCGCCTGTTTGAAATCCCACGATTCCCTCCAGTACTCACAGAACCCGACTTTTGACGACTTCTCAGGATCAGGATGGTCGAATGGACCTGTGATTTCCTCATCCATTTTTCTAAAAAAATTCACAACGACCTGCCACTCAAGCACATGCTCAGTTTCATACTTTGCGGCAGGATCTGGGTTATCCCAACTGTAGTCATCGCACGAGCCGACATTGTTGAAACCGTACTTTCGCGGGGGATGCTTCCCCCATTTTCCGCTCGCTGGATATCCGTAACTTTTCAGTACAACATTGCAAGCCTTGCCTGATTTCGGAGCGCGCTTTTCAAAGTTATGTGACGAGAAATCGATGGGGTAAACCCGCTTCTTGAGCTCAGTAGAACTCTCTTCTCTATCAAGTGCCGCCAAAGCCTGACAGGACAAGGATGAAGTTGTGGCAGCGGGGGAGCTGGAAGAACTGGAGACCGGTTGCGATGACGACGAAAGACTAATCGATGAAACTGTTGGCAAAACAGATGGAGCAAGTGTCGAAATGGCCGTAGATTGTATCACGGTGCTCAGGGTTGGCGCGAACGTGGGGGTCACGACCGACGAAGTTTCCCGGGTACCAGTGGTTTTTGTAAGCTGCTGTGTAGTTCCAGGCACAGTACTTGTAACTGTCTGACCTGGTGTGGTCTTCGATCCTGGAGAGCTGTTACTGTCATCGTCGTCATGATCATTGCTCCGGCACTTGGGGCCTTTACAGCCTCTACATCCTTTTGCGGGGCATGGCAGATTGTCGTAATTTATCCCTCCTGGGACAACCTCATCTGGGACATCAGACAGAGGGCCAAAGGCTCTTTTGACGAGATCTGCTTTCTTAGGTATCAACGGGGCACATCCCGCTTTCCCCGCGAAATCTGCACCGCTAAGAAAGAAGTCCGCCCAGAATTCAGCAGCATCCTGTGCTTCGTACGCGTACTTGTATGCTTTTGCGGATCTGACTGCTGCCACTGGAAAGCTGTTTAGATTCTCGTCAACAATTGGGGATGACTCGCAGTACTTACCCATTCCACCGGTGATGGCCCTTCCTGGCGGCGGAATGGCTGCCATGCCCACAGCCATTACCAAGTCCAGTGCGTGTAAAGCAGGGCATATGACCTTCTCGAGAATTTTTCCAGTTTCGGTGACAGCTTGAATGAAGAACGTGCCCGCGAACTCGAGAATGGGAAGATTGCAGGAGCAATAGCCCTTCCTTATCATGACTCCTGAAGGCCGAATCAATATCGACATGTAGAATATGTGAACGAACATGAAAAATATAAATACCTTTATACGACTTCTCTTCGCCGCATGGTACCAGTGCTCCGGTTGTTCTATCCAGCCAAGCTGCACCATTAAAGATGCAGCTTTGGGAGGACAAAACGGTCTTGCCATCTCCCGTGTCCTCGCCAGGAGGGCAGACGTTCTTGCATTGCTCTTTTACATTCGGTTCTGTACCGTCGGAAAGCTCAATGCAGCTAAGGTCAGCGTAATATTCCAGCAATTTGCGTCTAGCACTGGGGTCTTGAGGTGTTTCTTGACCGAACGGTGGTTCTTCATAAGGATTCGAACTGCAGCCTTGAGCAGAACCAGATGT
This sequence comes from Curvularia sp. IFB-Z10, assembly GCA_002161795.1. Classification (NCBI taxonomy): domain Eukaryota; kingdom Fungi; phylum Ascomycota; class Dothideomycetes; order Pleosporales; family Pleosporaceae; genus Curvularia; species Curvularia sp. IFB-Z10. The sequence continues at coordinate 10,402 of JPSZ01000020.1, read as the reverse complement.
TACTAGACCTGCTAGAACGCCCAGAGATGCGTAGCTGTAGTAGAGGAGGTTTCGCATTTTTGAGAAAGACTGTGGATATTCTGAGAACAAGCGTAGGTTGTGAAGTGCTTACCTTTTTCTCTTGTCATAACAGCGAGTTATATATGTTTACATGTGGTTATGAACTTACCTCCCGTGCAAGGCAACCCAGACCCATTGCAGAATCCGATATACCACGCCGCAACGTATTCTTGTTGTGCATACGGCGTTATCCTTGGCATTTGTCTCGGAGTCCGCAAAGCCTGAGTGCGGTTGGATACCCCAATACGGTACTGTGCCGCTTCCTACTGATGATACTGGAATCCAAGTGCTAAGATGCACTCCGGTACAGTCCAGCTAGATGGTATTGTCAATTGCAGAAAGTTGCACCCCAAGGCACTGCTTCAACAAGACAGGCCTGGAAGACGAAGTGACATTGTACATGTCTGAGGAACCTTCAAACGTGCATAGAAGACCTAAGAAGTATCTGAATTACACCCGCTCGAGTCGCAGGTGATCCCAGTCACGAGGCATAGTTGATGTATCCACCCAGAGGCAGTGCAATTCAGCCTGGAGAGTAGACGCGCTGCCAAGCTCATGTATTTCCAATTGGGTAATGAGTAACACATAGATTTCCAACCGCGGCAGTGTTGACGTTCTATGAAACAACCGAGAGTGCGACCGTAAGCGCTCCGTAGGCAGCGCTGCGGCGTAGTCGCACAACATATGTGGAAGTTGAGTCAACCACTCCTAAGAACTCGCGCTTGGGACCAGGTCATTCGGATATCAAGGCTTGATATGGGCCCCAAAATCTCAGTCATGATCTTTGCCTGAAGTGCAAGCGGTCGCAGAAGAGAACATCGCCCCCAGTCTATCGCCACCGCCGCAATATATGGAGAGGGCGAAGTACATGGTACTTGAAACAGTGTGTACTATCATCGTGCCTATTCGATAGCTAAAGACCAGTGTCCACCCCTCGAGAGATGCCTTGGAGCTTCTTGAAACGGTTGCGGGCTTCTACAGAAATTTGGTGTGACATTTCGAATTTGGAATTACGAAAGCTTCTAAAGACATTAGTGTTAGTTCCGTATTTGCACTCCGAATACACTCGTTTTGTTTGCAAATCCACCATGCGTTGTATGGTAGTGCATGGTGTGTAGTCATGATAGAAAACACCGGCCCCGAGGTAAGAGAACCGTGCATCTGCGCCAGCGCTAGACCGCATTTGGAGGGGTCCCCTCAGCCAACCGTGGAACACAACCACAGCAACTGCAAACCAGCATGATGCATTGCATTAGTCTTGGTCGTGGAAAAGAATATGAACAGCAGACATGATGCGTGCATTGCGTGCGGCAGGGAAAACATTGAAAGTGCAATGACCATGTATTGCAAGCGTTGGGCGCTGTGATTCGTCAGTCTCGCTTGCACCTCCTTGCCTCCCAATCCGCCCCCAACGCAACCGCTTGAACACGCTCGACATCGCCGCTCACCGAACCCTTTTCCATCGCAGAACAGCACCTCAATACCCTGTTTCATCACTTTCGACGCGATAAATCGCATGCTGTAGCCCGTGCGACAATTTTGATACCCATATCGGCAATATTTCGACGCGTTGGTGGTTGCAACTGCTCTTGGGCGAGTGACTCACCTCTTCGCTGGTCCGCCCCGGGGCGCCAGGATTTGCATCGCACCCCCATACCGAGCCCAACCACTCATCACGTGCATAGCAACAAACAACAATGACGACTCGCGCAACCGGCCAGCGCTTTCGCCAGCGCAAGCTGTCTACAAAACAGAATCTAGCTGTCGTGCGCGAGAACGAGGTTGAGCAACTTGCCGACGACGATGCCTCCCGCCACATTCCCAAGGTTGAGACGGGTGTTGAGAAGGGCGAGGAGATTGTAAGTTGCGCTAGACCTCTTTGGGCACTCACTGTCTATCAACGCCTCCAAGTCATAACAATGTACCATACATCCTTAGACTATACCTTGCACTGCTTACCTTGTCATCTTCGCACTCCAAGATGCTAATGCTGGCTCTAGGAACACCATTTACAAGCTGTCATCTCTGCCGCCCAGGCAGCAGCACAAGGCGCAACTGGCGGGAAGATTGCTCAGCTCTACATTCCAACTCCAGAAGCTGTCGCTAGTAATCTGCAGTATGAAGACTTGTATCCAAAACGCTTCACGCAGCCTGCGACTTACATCCGGTTCTCATCGACCGTTGAGGATACGTCTGGCTGCCCGTACTGCATGACCGGTGATGATGTTGCCTTTCTCAAGTCTTACAACCAGAAAAGGAGCAAGAGCGACCAATGCTCCGAGGACGAGTTTGAGGAGATCATCTACTTCTTCGAGGAAACAACCTCGACGAAGCAGCCCTTCGCCGCTGTCGATAACCCACCTGTGCTTGCCTATGAAGAGCTCGAGGCTGAGTTTGATGAGACCATCAGTGAATCTGCGCGCCGATTTGCCAAGGATGTTTACGAGCATTGGAAGAGCCAGCGGCTGCTAAAGGGCAACCGCCCGCTCATGCCATCACTAAAGTTTGAAACCAACCTCGAGACCGATGACGCTGATCCGTATGTGTGCTTCCGACGTCGCGAGGTGCGACAGGTCCGCAAGACGCGCGGTCGTGATGCCCAAGTGACTGAGAAGCTGAAGAAGCTGAGGAAGGAACTGGAAGAAGCTCGCTTATTGATGTCGCAAGTCAAACGGCGAGAGGCGATGATAAGAGAGCAGCTTGCCACTGACAAACTGATCTTTGAACAGCGCCATGCCGTCAAGGAGCTCAAGCGCAGACTTAGTATCAAGGGTGATGATGATGACTTACTCATCACGCAAAAGGTACGTCGCCGCAGCCATCCTGCAGGTGTTTCGCACATGACTAATGCATTGCAGCCCGCTCCTAAACCCAAGAGGACTGTTGATGTTGAGCGGCAACGCCAGACATTGCCAGGAATGAAGCCTCCAAACACGCGTCCAGATGGGCGTCTTGTGGACGGCGACATTGTCTACCTCGAGGAGCAACAAGCCAAGCGCACTGAGGCCATTGACAGTTTCATCGAAGACAACCTGATCAAGCACCAGAAATGGAACGTTGGCTGGGTCGATGCGACATGGCGACCCATCACGCCTCCTCTGGAGCCGGCCGCTGCAAAGTCTGATTTCCGTACCGTCTTCACAGAAAGCCAGCTTCCTACGCCTCCTGCCTCTATTTCTGACGCAGAGGGTACTGATGCCACCGCAGTGGCGCCATTGAGCAAGCCGTCGGATTCTCAGAGAACTGCGCGAATACGCTTCGCTACGCCTCCAGATGATGTGCCATTCCATGATCAGTCTCGCTTCCGCCGGCGGATCGGGCGAGGTGGACGAATGATGATCGACCGGCGAGGCGTCAAGCGTCAGAAGACGGAGAGAATCGATGACCGTCTGGCAGACCGATGGCGGTTCGCTGGTGACAGTAGCGAAGATGAGGAAACATATCCAGTGGACTGGACAGATAACCTGCACATCAGATACCGCATCATGATTGAGCGGCAGGGTGAAAAGACAGCCCAACAGCCCCAGCCTGGTCCACATCGCCGGCCGATTGAGAATCATAATCGATCTGCGTCCGGGCATCTTCTTCCTCCCACCCCAACGACTGCTAATCCTGCCAATACCACAGCAGGACGGTAATCTCATCTTCCATCTTCTTTTCTTCTTCGTTCAGCGCTTTGAATCATAAGGATGGATTTGGTGTTGGTTTGTCGACAAGTTATACCCTTTGTTTTTTTATTCGCAGGAGGATCCAAGGATCTACCAAAGTTATGTACACTAGCCCCGTAGATGAGGGGAAGCAAAGTTGGTGGATTGAGTGGACAGGCGGGGAGATGGTCGGACAATATGTCTGGAGAGAAGGACAAGTTAGCAAGTAAATTTCTTGGATACATATTTCACGCGCCTTGCAAGGTGTCGCGAGAACCTTGCGCGGCAGTATTAAAAAAATTCAAAACATACCAAAGCATATTGGCACCTCGAAGTCGTGATTTTTACGCATGGTGTTATCGGCATGGCCCCGGTTGAGCTTCGCACATGCTGTCCGTATCTTGCCGTCATTCTTGTTTGGATCGCGAATAATCGGCAGCGTATGTCTTGTCATGTGCTCCTCAAACTCTGTGCTTCTTCCCCGTTCCTCCCATTTCTACGTCACCCTCCTCATCTATGTCTCTTGCTCTCTTGGTTGCTGCGCCACCATCTCTTAGCATCTTCTCCGCTAGCGCCTCTTCAGCCTGCATCAATAGTTCTTTTTCTCCAATGCGTACAGCTATGGCCATAGCGATCCGGCGCTGTTTGCGCGACATGGTCTGAGCAGGCACCGTTTCTCTGGAGATCTGCAAGTCTTGTTCCAGCGTTGTTGGGTACTGCGCCATGCGAGCTTGCACAATCTTGTGTAGAATTTCCGCACCTTTGCTTGTCATCTTCTCGGGCTTAGGCAGTTTTCCCTTGCTCTGTAGGCGCTCGAACTCTTCTTTTGGTAACAGCATGGTCTCGACCAACATGACAAGCTCGGGCGACAGACTTTCCTCAAGCCAAAACGGAGCACTGGTAGCGATATCGTATCCCGTGTCGACTATCTCCTGTTCGTCCAGATACTCGATTCTTTCCTGTTGCAATAGTCCGTCCCGAGCTAGAGTTTCCGAGACAAGATCCGCGGGGATCTCGACGACATCGTACTTGGCGTAGTTGTCGGTGATGTACCCGTAACGTCTTAGTAAATCGCTCCTAGGTAGCGGTCCATAGTCGTTGAAAATCTCTTCTCCAGCCTGAATCGGCTTGAGAGCCTTCATTTCCAAACTATCTTTCTCATAGAAAAGGCGGGCATTGCATCGATCAGCGTCAGCATTCAGCATATCAGCCAGCGGCACCATCCCTTTGGGTAGCGCAGCATCTTCCTCTTCCTCTACAAAGCCTTCCTCATCCACCTCTTTGTCTGAGCTTGAGGGCTCGACATCAAAAGCATATGCCATGATTAGACTGCCCATCTTGTGCATGAGCTCCAAGTTCTCAGGTGCGCGCATTTCTTTCGCCTTGTCCTTGGCCCTCTCGTCACCACTGAATATCACTTCCGCAAACTCTTCAATCACAGGTAATAGCTGCTCGATGAAAGCTTCATCGGCTCCTTCCTTGCCAATCTTGTTTACTACTGCGCTCGCCTGTAGTTCGGCCAACTCGTCATCCGTCCAGAACATGAGCGTGTCGAAATCGGTGGGTAGCACGGCGAAATACGGAGCCCAGTTTGAGGCAGATCCATTATGATGTTCGTAGAGCATGACGAGGATGAGGGAGAGCCAGGGGCCAAGAAGGGCGAACGTGGTGGCAGGGATCTCGGTAGAAAGGATGCTGTTTTCTACGCTGAGAATTGAGGCGCGGGGTATGCTGAATAAGAGTTCATGTTCGGCAATATTCTGTGTCGCAACTGGCACATACATCAGTACAAGATCTGTCTGCAGTGAAGAACTGCAGGAACGCCGTGGGAATGATTTGGAGCACCTGAATGAGCTTGTCACTTACCAACGCCTCGTCCTGCATCTCTGGTGCGTAGATCGTCCAATTGGATCTTTGGATTTACGTGCGCACCAGTGTGCCTCAGCCATGCCAAAAAGGCCTCGCTGGCACCGTCAAAGTCTGCCATGTGAAAAAGTAGTGTTGCGAGGTGAGATGTTTGGTGGTTGGGGATAATTCTGGTGGATATTCTTTAGCGGTCGGGAGCCGAGGCTGCGCTTATTGGCTCAAGTGGGTTATAGCGCACTGGGGTGCGAAGTATCTGTGGCGCTACCACCAGCGATATCTGCTTCGAAAAAGATTGGAAAGATTGAGAAGATTGAAAAGATTAAAAGGAGTGTCCATGGATCAAGTCAACATCAAAGCAGTGAGAGTGGCCAAAATTTGTAGGGGTTTTGTTTATGGTAGCGATGTTCAGACCCTGCAGCGCCTGGGCTCGCTGCTGTGACATCTGCCCGCCAAAAAGTTTCAAGCCACCACTGCGATCGGAGACTTTTCGCTCGGCATGATTGAGATGATAAGCATTAGGTCTGATGTGATGGATGAAGCATATGCATGTCATATCAGGCTGACTTACCAAGCAGGTGGCTTGCGATTTCCAGCTACTAGGTAGGATTCCGGTTCAGATCTGACGCCATGTTTATCGATAAGCATTTTCTAACCTAACGTCACCCCGCATCGCTCGGCGCGTCAATCGACAATCTCAAGTCGCAGCAACGGTCACAATGATTGCCATAGGGCTTGAGGGAAGTGCGAACAAGATAGGGATTGGTATCATATCGCACCCTGCACCGGACAAACCACCCGTTATCCTCGCAAACCTGCGGCATACCTATAACTCTCCGCCTGGCGAAGGCTTTCTGCCAAAGGACACAGCGATACATCATCGAACATGGGTTGTGCGGCTGATAAAGCAGGCAGTACGACAGGCTGGTGTGAAGATTGAAGACATTGATTGCATATGCTATACCAAGGGGCCGGGAATGGGTGCACCGCTGCAGAGCGTTGCGCTGGCGGCAAGAACGATAAGTCTACTCTGGGGCAAGCCCATGGTGGGTGTGAACCATTGTGTTGGACGTCAGTGTCAAGTTTGGAGCATGGTAAGAAAGGAAAGCTAACTCAAATCAGATATCGAGATGGGCCGGTCGATAACACGCGCCGACAATCCGGTGGTGCTCTATGTTTCTGGCGGTAATACCCAAGTCATTGCATATTCGGCCCAACGCTACCGGATCTTTGGCGAGACGCTGGATATTGCCATAGGAAACTGTATAGATCGATTTGCCAGGACACTGATGATACCCAACGACCCGTTTCCGGGGTACAACGTCGAGCAACTGGCGAAGAAGGGGAAGAACCTAGTAGATCTACCGTACGGAGTCAAGGGCATGGATGCAAGCTTTTCCGGAATACTGGCAGCAGCCGATCTCCTTGCACGTGGACTCGACGAGTCACTACCAGACGACAAACGACTGAAGACTGAGGACGGAGAGCTAGTAACAAAAGCAGACATGTGTTTCTCGCTCCAAGAAACCATTTTCGCTATGCTCGTTGAAATCACCGAACGTGCTATGGCACATGTTGGCTCGCAGCAGGTACTAGTAGTTGGTGGCGTGGGTTCGAATTTGCGGTTGCAGCAGATGATGGGCATGATGGCAAGAGATCGCGGCGGCAATGTTTTCGCGACTGACGAAATGTTTTGCATCGACAATGGCATCATGATTGCGCATGCAGGACTACTCGAGTACGGAACTGGGGTCACGACGGAATTGAGCGACACGACATGTACGCAACGATTCAGGACGGACGAAGTGTACGTTGGATGGAGGACCGACTGAGGTACGCTGGTTTTCGTCGGTCGTACACTACTCAGCTCAGCACATGGCTGATGGGGAAACGGCGTGTCTGTCTCGATGAGATGTATGTGTATGTGTGCATCATCTCTTATTCCAGCCGTGTGTAGATGGCTGATGTTTGCACCGAGTTTCCCGCCTAGTGTTGTTGCTAATGCACGGCCACCAGGGCCCACGTTAAGGTACTTACTGTAGGTGGTCAGTGCGTGCAACAGGTTAGCCAATGCAACACTATCTGCATCATTAAAATAACAACCCACCAACTTTAACGCGTGATTACTCTACTACTATGACAGCTTTATTAAAAGCGATTGTAGCAATTAACTCGCAAGATGCAGAAGGTTAACTTTTATACCGCGCAGCTGCAAAAAAATTTAGTGTTAAGTTGTTAACTTTAACGCGCCAGCACTATTACTAAACTTAACCTCGTGCAGCTGCCGCGTAATAATATTAATTACTTACCCTACTATAAGAATTAGAGCTTATAAAATATATATAAGGACTATTAGAGCGTGCGCTTCTACCTATAAGAGTTATAATTAAAAAATTTATAGCGGCTATCGCGCAATAGGAGCCTTTAGAAAGTTAGGTTACGCGATTTTTATAGCGTCACCACAATAACCTTACTACTAAAACTACTACTAAGATTAATCGCAATCGCTACTAAGCTAATAGTAAGGAAAGCTATTAATCCTACTTTAATCTTCTCTACGCTAAACTTAATTAACACGACGTTGCGCTATATAATATCTATAATATAGATAAGAAAGGCTTTCTCCTTAGGGTAACTATAAGATCTAAAAAAGTGTTTTTAAAATAGCTCTAGAATTAAAAGAAGGTTACTACTACCTTATAAGATAGTAATAGGGAGTAGATAACTATTTTAGCTTATATTTGCGCTAATAAGAGCTTAATAGACCCTATAATTATCTATAAGAGTAAAGGTGGCCTTCACAATAGCTAGCTACGCGATCTAGAGATTAGCAAACACTAAATTTTTTACTATATAACTAAATCTAGGTAGAGTAATAATTGTTAGAGAATAAGCTACTTAGCTGTTCTCGCTATCAGGATTCTGTGATCGATCTGATCGATCTGATCGATCACTAGGAGCTACTTTAATACAGAGCTATCTATCTGATACAAGATATATTATGATCTGCATATTGCTACGTAAGCTACTATAGTAGAAGCTACTAGAAGGCTGCTACTAGAGAAATATAAATAGCTGTAGATCTAGTAGATAGCACTGTAGAGGTTAGAGCGAAGAACACAGAGTGAACAGATCACTGTATTCTAGTCAATTCAATTCTCTCCTCTCCCCTAGCACATATCTTGTCTCTCTCTTTCTAGAACCTTCCTATCTGCCTCTGAGTCTATAGTAGAACAAGTAGCAACGTCTACCTCTGAGTCTGCTGTAGGACAAGCAGCCTCTGCTTCCATATTTTAATAGGTTATGAGCCCGGAGAAGATTTCTATAATAATAACCTCGCGCTAGCTTAGCTTAAATAGGTGTTTAATCGCAGAACAAAGGAGAAAGTAAAACGCAACTATAGGATGCTTATTATTAATAGCCACAGTAGTTATATAACGCGATCCTTTATTAACTACTACAACTCCTACTAAATACTACTCGCGATATTTCCCCCTTACGCTACTTATAGCCTCTAGCTACTTAACATAGTATTATATAAGCTACTATTAACTATCTACTCTACTAAGCTATTAAATCTCCTTTACTATAGCTAAGGCCTACTTAGTGTGTAGAAAAGTAATTTTATACGCTTATTTTAGGCTGCCTATATATCTACATTTATATCTACTAATATATTAAGTAGTTTTACTGCTACTAGATGTTATATAGGGTTTAACTATACTTCTCTATTCTTAGTCTAGGTTAGGGCGAGGTAGCTAAAAGTAGTAGTCTATGTAATTGCCTAGTAATTCTATAGAAAAGAGTTATATAAGCGTAACTAATATAAAGATAATTAATTCTAAAATAGAATAATAAAGTATTAATCTTATTAAGTAATAACTTATAAGAAAGTATAATTTAAGTTAACTATAATAAGAGTAGAATAATAAAATCTATTTATTCTTATATCTTTATTACTTTTAGTCCTATTCTTTAGCTAAGCCTATAATATCTCTAATGTTGCTAGCATTCTAAGAGGACCTAATATCTAGAGAGAACCTAGTATCTAGAGATGCCTTCTCTTAGCAAGATATTAATTACGTAACCTTAGCGCCCTACGCTAGTCTTATATATACTAACCTAACCTAAGTAGGTCTTATCTTTTTAACTTCTAGAGCGCTAAGCATTCTTCGCCCTCTTATATAAAGAGTAGTCCTATTACTTATAATATTATTTCCCCTCTTAGGTATATTATTCTAATACTCTAAGTTATTATTTTCTTATACTATATTATAAGGCGTTTTAGCTATATATAAGGTTAGTAGGCCCTAGCTATTATAGCTACCTTTTTTTTTCTTTAGCCTTTCTAACTATACCTAAAGTCTAGAAATCTTATAGTCCCTAAAGCCTTTCTTTAACTAAATAGAAGCGTGCTCGCGCTACGCGCGTAGAGTAAGAAAGTTTAGAGATAGATTTTTAGTATAAGTATTATAAAGAGAAAAAGCTTTAGTACTTTATAAAAACGTCTTCTAGTTACTATATAAGGTATATTTTAGTTAGTGCTAAGTATAGTTTATTTATTTCTAAAGATAAATAAAGAAAAGTTTAAGAAGAATAAAAAGAGAAAGAGTTAGTAGTAGCTTATCTAAAGGCCTAGTTATTATAATAAAAGCTTAAACTTCTAGAAGTATAGAAGTAAAAGCGTTTATATACTTATTATAACTTTATAATTCTTACTATTTAGGATTACGCGAAAGAATAGGCTAAGAAGAGCTCTACTTCTAGTATAGGCCTGATAAGATCCTGGGATAACTACCTAAGTAGCTAGGACAGGTCAAGCGGTTGGTTTT